>PVKU01004679.1:0-140751 GCA_004027475.1 Anoura caudifer
CAGGTGGGAGTGATGTGCCCTGAAGATGTAGGAAGGGGCCATGGGCCAAGGGCCACAGAACGCAGGTGGCCTTGAGGAGCTGGAAAAGGCAAGGAAGCAGGTTCTCCCTTTGGAGCCTCCAGCAGGAACCCTGCTTTCAGCCCAGCGAAACTGACTTTGGGTTCTGACCTCCAGAAGTCCAGAGTAATAAATTCCTGTTGTTTTGATTCATTAAATTTGGGTTAATCTGCTACAGCAGTGACCAGGAACTAATGTACCTGCAAAATGGGACTTCTTACTTGTATTTTTGGCAAAAAGGTGCTCATAATATTCTCTATTATATTTTAAATTTATTCTTTGTCTGAAATCACATTTCCTTTCAGTAGTATATGGTCCCATCTCTCTGTTTCCTAACAGCCTTTCCAGAGGTTTGCCAGTTTTATTAGCCTTTCCAAAGAACCGAAAGTTGGCTTCTTTACTCACATCTATTTTGTGGTTGCTTTCTATTTCATGTATTCCTGCTGTTATCTTTTGTATTTCCTTTTTCCTACTTTCTTTGAGTTTATTCAGCTGTTCTCTTTCTAACTTCTTATGTTGAATGTTTGGTTTACTGACTTTCAGCCTTTTATCTTATATAAGCCTCTCATATGTTCTGATATGTAGAATTTTTTTATTATTGTTCACTTCTAAGCATATTCTAAAATCCTTCATGCTTTGTCTTTATCCATGAAATATTTAAAGGGGACTTTTAATGTCTATTTTGTTATTGACTTCTTGAATTCTATGGCAATCACAAATGTCATTTGTTCATTCTGACTTTTCAACATTAACCAAAGTTTTCTTATTGGTGAGATAAATGGTCAATTTTCCTAAATGTTCCCCATGTGCTAAAGAGAATGCAATGCTTCCAGTTGGTGAAATGTTCTAGAAATTCTCATTAAGTGAAGCTTCTAATCCCATTATTCTCAATTCCCATCTTCTTTATTCTCATAGATGTTCTTTTTCTTTTTTCTTTCTTTTTTTATTGTTTTTATTTTCTTTTTTTGGTGTGGGACTGCTGCTTGCTACATCTGAGTTACTGTGTGAGGTATGTTAGAACCAAGAAGAACAGGTGACAAAGGACCAGCTGAACTCACCACAAGGAACCAAACAGACAGATCCAGAAAAGTTTCTACAGGACAACATCTGAGTCCCTTCAATTTATATTAGGAAAATAAGTATGGCTCTAAGTTTCAAAAAAGATACACTGATATAAGCAGATTGGGCACTTGATCCCAATTTAGGAAAAACCACCTATAATGGATATTTTGGGGATAATTGATTTTGGGCTCTCTAAAGCCTGAGGCCCCTCTTGTTCAAGTCCAAGGGGATCCTAGTGTCCTGCCCTCCAGACAGCCAGTGCCTCAGTTGTGCCAGAGGAGGGCTGATGTCATCATCAACCTAGTCCAATGGTAACAAAAGCTCCAGTTACTATGATAACAAAAATGGTCTCCATTCAGCAGAGTGTCTGATAAACAGCAGACACTGGAAAATGCTGTTTTGAGAAACAGACTGTGTGGCTGGTTTTGGTAGAAAGGCTCTGTAAAGTCTGGTGATGGACTAGCCTCTCCCCTTCCCCCACCCCCCTCCATCGTCCCACAAACCCCAGAGCAGATGCTCCATTACCCCGATGGCTCTCTCAATGATCCATTTATGGCTCTGTCTCCTCTGCTGCACAGCTAGCTCCTCCTGGGCAGGAACCATGTCTAGTGTCTGAGTCTTCCCATCATCTAACCTGGCTGGGGCTGGACAGCATAAGAATTCCTGGACCATGGGATCTGGGCCTCTGTCTTGGCACCGCTTCCCTGGGCTCTGTTTGCAAAATTTGGGGCTCAAATCCCTTCAACTCCATCATCTCCCTTCAGAAAGATTCTGTGGCCCATCCCAGAGTGCAAAGCACATCAGGGGCAACTGTGGCCCTGACAGATGGGAGGGAGGGCAGAAGCAGAGGAGTCTTCTGGCCAAACTATTACTGTGTCTGTCCAAACATCAATTTCAGCTGAGGACAGGCAAGGGCTCCCTGCTGGTCGGCTGTTGGAGCCAGCAACCACCGAGGACAGCTGCATCCTGGGGCTTGAGGCTGCGCTACATCCTCAGGAGGACCCAGCGGAATGAAATCATTTTTGGGAAGTTGGGGTGCCCCTGCGTTTGCAGAGAAAAGAGAAGCCGTGGCTGGACTTGAATGGACAAGAGTGGCAGTAGACCCTCTGCTAACGCTTATAATTTTTTTCTGAGCTCTGCCCATTACACATATTCTAAAAAAATAACTGGGCAAGTAACAAGAAGACGTCATTTAAGGATCTTCATCACAGCTTGTTTATAACTTTTCTTTAATGGAATACGGATCTGTCAGTGCAAGACTACATGTATGAACAACTGTCCATCCACATGGTGGGTTATTGTGCAGCTGTTAAAGGGACAACGGAGATCTATATTTTTTAATTATTTTTTTGTTGTTCAATTACAGTTGTCTGCATTGTCCCCCCACTAATCCCCCCCACCCTAGCCAAACCCACCTCTCTCCCTTGCTTCCACCCTCCCCCTTGGTTTTGTCCATGTGTCCCTTATAGTAGTTCTTGAAAACCCTTCCCCCCATTATCCCCTCCCACCTCCCCTCTGGTTGCTGTCACATTGTTCTTAATTTCAATGTCTCTGGTTATATTTTGCTTGTTTTTTTTCTTTTGTTGATTATATTCCAGTTAAAGGTGAGATCATATGGTATTTGTCCCTCACCACCTGGCTTATTTCACTTAGCATAACACTCTCCAATTCCATGCATGCTGTTTGTTGCAAAGGGTAGGAGCTCCTTCTTTCTCTCTGCTGTGTGGTATTCCATCATGTAAAGGTACCACAGGTTTTTGATCCACTCACTTACTGATGATGGGCACTTAGGTTGCTGCAAGCACTTGGCTGTTGTGAGTTGTGCGGCTATACTTACTGATATGGAATGAGACAGATGACAGATACATACAGACAGAAGACATAAACACATGTGTATGTATACATTACACATATTTGCTTCACTTCCTCACTAGACCTGGCTGATAAACCTTCTCAGGTACCCAAGCAATTCTTATAACCCTGATGCATTTTGCTTGTAAATGCAGTGACTATGAAGTTCAATGAGCTGTCCAGTACTACTCACAAAAGTCCTCCACACAGGAGCCTTCCAGGCCATGTACTACAATCATCCCAGATTAAATGTGAGTCAAAGAGCAGTTAAGTGACCAGCCCAGGATGAGAGAGCTAGTGAATGACACTCCCCAGGCGGAGCCCAGACAGTCTGACCTCACTCATGGCTCCACCCCCATTGTGTAATGCCGTTGTTAAGAAAGAATTTCAGTGGAAGCAACATACTTAAAAAAAAAAAATCTCAGACTTACATTCCAGCTGATTTTAATGAAACCCATGAGGTAAGTGAGGTCAGGGAAAAGAGCAAAAAGTGTCCTAGAATAGAATTAAATATATACAGTTTTTATCTCATTAAAGTTGTTCTTAAAAAATGAGTGTTGTTTTAAACCACTGAGTTTTGGGGTGTTTTGTTCCCTCACAAAAAGGTTACTGATACACCCCCATTGCGAAACATCTCCCCAATATCTCTTCAGACTGAGAGGCAAGGCCCACTTTCCAAAATGTAAATATCAACTTATTTGGGCTGACCCAGAATAGGCACGACACCCAGGCACCCATCTGAATGGCAGACATCGAGCCCAGGGGAAGGGGCATGTGTCTCTGTGTTGGGTCCTGACTGAACAGTCCACGTACTGAGAGGCAGCCAGAGTTGTTTGAATAGTTGTGAGTTGGTCATAACCAAGATATTTTGTTTTAAATCAAGGTGCCAGGTATGAGCATAGGCTCTGGGTCCTGGATCATCCTTTAACTGCCCATGTGACCCTGGACTTATTACTTCGTCTCTCTGTTCCTTTGTATGGAAATGGGGGGGGGAGAGAATAGTCCCTACCTTGAGAGTTGTTAGAATTGAATAAATTAATAAGTGAAAAGCACATAGAACTACTCCTGGCACATAGTAGGCTATCTATAAACATTAGCTATCAATAGCATAAAAATCCAAAGATCTCTAGTCATTTTTACATCTTAGAGGCAAAGAAATTCAAAAGCCTATCAATGATGTCAAAGCTAAGGGGGGAGCTACAGCTTTCCATGAACAGAGGGAAGAATTAGGTAATGGTTTGACTTGAACTCAAGGCTGTGGACCAAGGCAGTCCCAAGGGCTTTGAGACGACCCCACACGGTCCTAGGATAAGCATCTATATACAGGCCTCTGAATGGCCCCTCAGGGTCACAGACAAGAATCCCAGCCTGTCGCTCTTGTTCCTGATGTGACAACAGCTGAGTAAGTATTCTCAAAAATTGCTTCCGATGAGTAAGTGGTTTCCCTAGTGAGTAAACACTTTTTACCCTCAGGAAGATTTGAACTAAGTACAGAAATATAAAAAGAACAAAAACCGCAGTGTTAATGTCTTTATGTGAAGGCATTTTTGCTATTTTATCTTTATAATGTTTAAGAGAACTTGACTTGTTGGAATAATAGATTGCCTTGTGATTCCAACTGAAAATATGTAATTGAGTAATTAATCTCAACTTAAGATTTCACTCTTTCATACATAGTACAGGAACAGCTCATCGACCTTCAAAGCTACCCTATTCATAAGCTCAATGGATTAGGTTCGCAGAATTGCTTAAATACCTGAGAAGGCTGGTCTGACATTTATACTTGGGAAATCTAGCAAAGCTATTTTATGTAATAGATAATGCAATGTGAAATGCGTAAAGGGGTTTAAGTAGGTAAATGAGACCAAAATTAACCCAAGCCTCCTTAAAAGTGTTGACTAAAATTTGTTAGACCGAGAATTAAAATAAGTTATTTAAGCTGAAATTAAGAGGTTCAGAATAAACTAGGCTTTTTCCTTTTATGCATAACTTTAATAAATTGAATATTAATTATTAAAACCCAAGCAAACATCTGAATAATCTTTTCTGCACACACAAATGAATGTTAAGGGCATAAAAAAACATTCACTTTAATGTGTGTATGTATGTACGAGTTTGAGGTTATTTGAGACAGTCTTGTCGCCTCTCATATCTGCTTGTGTGGAGCCAAGAATGGGACAAATCCCTCACAGGGCCCTGGGCTGGCCACCTGGTCCCTTTAAATTCACATAGGAACTGGGCCTGGGTCATGACTTCCTGCTCCACATGCCCATCACCGGCTACAGGCCACACAGGACCCACAGGACAGAGTGAGTGTTCCCAGCCTGTATGGGACAAAGGTCGTGGCTCACAGGGCCCCCCAGAGGGATGTCCCATCTCCTCATGAGAGACAATGGCGGTGTGAGGGCCACCCCTGTGGTCTGAGGCTGGGGCACACCGGGACTCCTGCGCCCGCCCTCCACGGCTCAGAATGCAAACATCAGGATGCTGTTCTCCGCAGGGAAGTCCTCACGGCACCTCCTTGGGGGGGGGGGGGGGGGGGGGGGGGGGGGCGGGGCGGGCGGAGCCCTGTGCCAGGGGGGGGAGGGGGGGGAGATTGCCCGGTGGAGCCCTGGAGGAGAGGCCACCTTCAGGAAGGCCCAGTGGGAACAGGGGGCAGGGCGGGGGTGCAGGGAGACACACACCCAACACTGGGAGTCCTGACAGCCCCAGAGGTGGTGACAAGGTCAGGGACAGCCTCCCCAGCAGGGGGCCTCCACCAGGCTGCTCGCTTCCCTAACAATTACCTAATCAGGCCAACGCATTCTTTCCTCCGCTTGAAAACTCTAGACGCCTTGAAAATCCTGCACGGTAAGGTCTGGGAGTCCCTGGTGTGCCCCCAGCCCTGGTGCCGCTCCCCTCCCCCGGTACCTGGGCTGCTCAGCTGGACACAGCACTTTCTGGGTGCTTTCTCTGCTAGGCCTACATTTTGGAAGCAGGGCTCCATGAATCCATTAGAAGGACTCTTTCTGATTGAATCCCTGGAAGTTTATGTTTTAAAATAGTCCCAGAACTGTTGGACCTCAGTAAGATTCTGATCTTTATTATATCATTCACCTTAAGGGGCTTCCTCCGGGGGGAGGAGATAAGGAGGGAAAGGCAAAAGCAATGTAACAGAGTGAAAATTTCTCCTTCTCCAGCCAGGACCATGGGCTCCTGACAGGCGACACTGGTCCACACTTGTCATTAGGAGCAGGGGATGAAGGCCATGATGCTGGGAAGAGCAGTCAGCAGCAGCAGCCCGCAGCAGCCAGCAGCCAGCCCTCTCTGTGCCGCTGGCTGGCCCATGGCTCCAGGGCTGGGGCCACACTGCCTGACAGACTCGCAGAACAGACCAAAGGGGCACTATCTGTGCTTCACCCTTTCTCCGATGCAGCCTCCCAGCACCCACCTGTTGGGCAGCCTAACCTTTCCTTGCAGTGAAAGAGTCTGGAGAAATTAACACCTTCCCACTCCCACCAACTCCTCCCCAAACAAATGAAAAATATTTGTGAAAAAATAAAAAAGGTTTCCCAGCAAAACAGGAAGAGCAGGAAGAGGACAAGTTTGCACAAAACTGGCTCCTCTCGGCTGGGAGATGAAAGCAAACAGCGGGGAACTTTGGGTTTCTACTCATCTGTTTTACATTCCCTGGAAGAGGGAGGGGTCACCAGTCAAGGGGGCCCACAGGAGCCAGAATGGTCCCTGGATTTTATCTGTGATTGCTCAGGAGTCGGTTCTCCCAACCATGGCCTTGAGCACCCGCCATCTGTCCTGCTGGCCTCGCTGTGGGGCACCAGCACCCACAGCCAGACTGTATCAAAGGCAGAAAGAAATCACTGCGTTCGGGGGCGTCTCTGTACAGAAGCTTAGCATTAGCCCAAACGGACTAGCTGCCCAGGGGAACGTCTTCCTCCTCCCTTTTTTGTCTCTCTGTTAGAGGGTACCCGGGCTTGGAGATTCTAGACACAGCTCTTTCCACTCTTATTTACAGCTTTCTGCCTCCCTGGACGTACATCGAGTAGCTTCAGCCATGGCAGATTTGAGAAACAGCCACCTCTAGGCACTCAGGACCTCTCCGACATCCCAAGGCTGTGCTTCTGTATCAAGCTCACTCGACCAGACCCCCTCTCCTCTTGTGGTGAGTCCTCACCAGAGCTCCCGTACTGCACTCAGAACAAAGCCCACACTCTCCTTCATGACCCATGGACCCAGCATGTGTGGCCCCTGCCCTCCTTGCAGACCTCAGGCTCCCAACGACTCCCTTCCAGCCCCACTGGCCTCCCTCAGATATGCCAAGCGTGTCCCTGCCTCAGGGCCTTTGCACATGCTGCTCCTTCTGCTCAGAAAGCTCTTCTCCCAGACCTATGCAGCTGACTCCTTTTCCTCCTGCAGGTCTCAGCTCAGATGTGGCTCCTCAGGAGACCTGCCCCAACCTACTTGGGCACCCCATCCATACACCTTGTTCCTCTCTATCGAGCAGCCTAGTTAGTCTTTTTCTAACACTTACCTGGCCCGAAGATCATCTTTCTGTTTTGCATATTCATTGCCTGCTACCCTCAGGAGAATCTAAGCTTCCTGAGGATTGGCGTCTGTCTTTTCTCTGCCACATCCCCAGTGCCTAGAATCATGCCAGGCACATGGTTGGCACCCAGTACATGTCGGGTGACTGGCTGCCCAGTATCAGGGAACGGAAGGGTCTGGGTGTCCCTGCCATCAGGGAGCTCTTGCTACTCAAGGGGAGAGCAAGGACCAGACAGAACTCTCCTGTGTCCCTGGAATTCAACAAACACCCACGTGAGGCAAAAGGAGGCTGGCCGTTGCACCTGAGGGGGCCAGATGTGAGTTCAACAGCAGAACATCCCGGGGCTGAGTTTGGAAACCCATGCAGGTGCTTCCCAGGTGAACCAAGGGTGCAAAGGTATGAAAAAGCAGGGACCATTCAGGAAAGCAGGTGGTTCCATGAGACCAAAGGAAGGGGTTGAGTTGGGGGTGGGGAGGGGACGGGGGCAGGAAGTGAGACCACCAGGAAGGCCTCTTTTGGGAGAGAAAGAGCTCCCGCTTCCTCCTAGAGACAGCAATGAGCCCTGAGAGGTTTTGTTCCCCTGTGGATATTTTGGCTCCTTCCAGTGCTGAAGAGTCTCACGCAGAGGAATGACTTGGTCAGAACGGCCTTTCCAAAAGATCCCTCTGCCAAAATTGGAGCTCCCCATGTCCCGTGCCCAATTATGACCAAATTCAGGCACATTTCCAAAAGACTCCGCTGCCTGCCTTCTAAAAATAGTCAGCCTCTCCTTGGGGGCACAGCACGATAGTTCAGAGGGAGCTGGACATGGCTCAGTTCTTCGGGACTCGTATTGTCACCTGACTGCATGTCTTCATCCCTTTCATCCCTAGTTTCATAAGTCAAATTACATCACACGGCAGATGTTGTCGGGGAGCAGGAGGAGACGAGAGGTGCCAAGTGGATGTAGCATTTGTGCTCATCTTGGCGCCCTCCCTGTTTGGGTAGAAACCCAGTGTTCCCAACAGTGCAGTGGAATTACGACAGTAGCTACCTTGCAGGATCGTTCTGAGAATTAAATTAGTTAATATGGTGGGTAAAACACCTGGAAGACTCCTCAAAATGCGAAGGGTGCTGTGTAAGTGTGTGGTTTTATTTTTGACCAACACAATTTCAATTTCTAGAATTAAAACTGAGTTTTGGTGGAAGAGAAACATGCAAATATGCACACAGTGTATGTGTCCATCTCTCTTCAGCTACGAGCCACCTGGGGTGCACACCCCCACCCCACACCACAGGTTCCCCGTCTGCCCACAGAGCTGCAGGCACCGCACATTGCCCTGCTGTTCCCACAACTCACCTCCGAGACAGGGATGTTATCCCGTTTTACAGATGAACAAAACTGAGGCTCAGAGAGGTTGTCAACTAAAAGTTGTGCAGCTCAGATGACACCTGTTTGCACCTTCATCTCGCCCATGCACCTCAGTTCCTAAAGGGCAGAAATCCCGTCTTTCCCACTTTTGTATTCCCAGAGCCCAACGCAAGGCAGGAAGAAGACACCCAGTGGGTGTTTGCTGGGTCCAAATCCCTTGTTATATGGTCAGAATTACTCTTGAAAAATGCCTTCGCTGACCCACTTGTGTATCCAACAAATGTTTATTGAACACCTACTACGTGCAGGGCCCTGAACTAGCACTAGAGATAAAGTGTGCCAGATGGGCAGTTTACTCCTGCCCCTGTGGGGCTGGGAGTCTGGTATGGGCTTAACTCAGTGGTTAGTAGAATGTCAGGTCGTGTTAAGGGCTGGGAAGAACAACAAGGTGGCTAAGGGAAGGGGGTGATGGGTAGAAGTGGGGGGTACTTTAGAGAAGGATGTCAGATGACACTTTTCTGAAGAAATGAGATTTGAGCAGAATGAAAGAAGTGAGGAAACGAGTTGTGCCCTGACTGGTGTGGCTCAGCGGGTTGGATGTCGCCTCATAAAGTGAAAGGTTGCTGGTTCGAAACCCAGCTCGGGTACATGCCTGGGTTGTGGGCCTAGTCCCTATCCGGGGCATGTGCGGGAGGCAGCCGATGGATGTTTCTCATTCACATCGATATTTCTCTCCCTCTCTTTCTCCCTCTCTCTACAAATAAATAAAATCTTTAAAAAAAGAAAGAAAGAAACAAGCGGTGTCCATCAGGAGAAAACGTGAGTGGTGGAGGCAGAGGGATCAGCCAAAGACCTGGGTGGACACAAGCTTGGAGTTTGCAGAGCCCACAAGGCACCGCGTATGTGGCCTTGTGGGTTGGCCCTGGACAGTAGTATCTGCTCTCCACCCAGACCCCCAGGGTCCCTTTGTCATGTCCCCACCTCCACCCTACCATGTGCTTTTTCCTCCAATAGCCAGTTCCTGCGACTCTCTTCCCAAGACCACCAGGGCACTGACACCACTCTGCACACTGAGGTAGGAAGCAGGCACATGCCCACCCTCCCCCTGCAACCTTTGACCAGGGCCTGTGGGTGGGGACAAAGATGGAGCAGTAACTTACACTCCAGAGCCATCAGCAGGGTTAGGCTGGGCCCCCCCCAAAGAACTGCACCTGAGAGGACACTCTACTCTCCACTTGGCTCCTC
Organism: Anoura caudifer; assembly: GCA_004027475.1. NCBI lineage: Eukaryota > Metazoa > Chordata > Mammalia > Chiroptera > Phyllostomidae > Anoura > Anoura caudifer. The sequence continues at coordinate 10,110 of PVKU01004679.1, forward strand.
CCTTTTCTGGTCCTGCTTCACTTACTCCTGGAGCATGTCCTTACTAAGTCATGTGACAACAAACACAGAACAGCTGACGTCAGGGTGTGTTGCAGTGAATGCATCTGCAGAATGTCATTTCATGTTGTTGAAATGACGGCAACGAATGCAGAGACTGGACTGTTGGATTAAACACACTTGATGCTGCCCCCACGGTGTTACAACTCACGCTTCAGGCCTCCAGGACCCCAGACGGGGGCAGGGTGAAGGTCCGTGGCCTGTGGTTCTGAGCTCAGGGCACTGCCTTTTGGCATTGGGATGAGGACGGTCCACTTCAAGCCTCAAGACACAGCCTGAGTGCACCAACCACACTGGGATGACATCTAAGCCTGTGACAAAGCCACTTCTCCTGCATCCCTTAGCCCTTCCCTACCCCAAGCTCAAGCAAATGCTTTTTATCCGAGGCCCTCCCCCGCCCCCACCCACCATAGCACAGGTTTCAGTGCATCTATTCTTTCCTTCGTCCAACAGACATTGATTAAGCAGGTGCCCAGAATCCCACAGGTGCCCGGATGGAGGGAGCATCCAACCCCGAGGAGCCCGTCAGCTCTGAGCATGACCTCTGTCCCAGCTGGAGACCCACTTAGGGTACATTATTCCAATAACGGCCTGGAGTCCCCTTTTCAGTGTGACCTTGTCATTCCTCCTGTCCAGAGGTGGAGTCTGCTTCCCCATCCCTGAGTCTGGAATGGCCTTACATGTTAGTTTTCTACTGCTCCAAAACAAGGTACCACAAAATGAGTGGCTGAAAACAATACTCACGGATTATTTCAGTTTCTGTAGGTCAAAAGCCCAGAACAGCTTTCTTGGTTTCCAGTTTGCAGAAGGCTGACTTTTCGGCCTTCAAAACCACATGAGCCTATTCCTATGATAAATCTCCCCTTGCGTATCACTATGTACAGGCTACTGACTCTGTGCCTCGGGAGAACTCTGACCAGCACATGTAGACTCCCAAGGCATCCTCTACATTCCTGTTGTGGTCTGCCAAGGAATGCCGCCACCCAAAGACACCCACTTCCTAACCTCCAGACCAGGAATACGGTACCTTACATACCTTGTATAGATGTTAGCCTATGACAAAAGGGACTTCACAGAGATGATTAAGGAGAGGGTGTGGAGATGGGGAGATTGCCCTCGATTATTTGCATGGCCCGGTTGTAATCGCAAGGGTGCTTATGGGTAGGAGGCAGGATGTCAGTACGTGGTTCAGTCACCAGTTCAAACTGAAACTGCAGCTAAGAGATCAAGAAAAGGCTGAGGCCTGAAAGGACAGAAATGGAAGAATCGGGAAAGATCATCAAAAGCAAAGATGTGTCATTAGAGACCAAGGCTAAGATCATCCACACCCCCGTATTCCCAGTTACCGTGTATGGAGGTGAAAGTTGAACTGTGAAGGAGGCTGATAGAAAAAAAATTGATTCATTTGAAATAAGGTCTTGAAGGAGGGCTGTAGAAAAAGATGAACAGATGGGTCATAGAGCAAATGAAGCCTGAAACATCGCTGGAGGCAAAAATGACAGAACCGAAGCCGTCTTGCCTACTTCAGGCACCTCATGAGAAGGCAGGATTCTCAGGAAAAGACAGTTAGGCTGGGAGTAATATAAAGCAGCTAGAAAAGAGGAATACCAAGTATGAGATGAATTGACTCCATAAAAGAAGCCGCAGGCATGAGTCCACAGGAGCTGGGGAGGGCTGTTGAAGACAGGACATGGCGGGCATCAGTCCTTCACAGGGTTGCCAGCAGGAGTTGGAGCCAACCAGACAACATGTCACACACACAATAGGGGTCGGTCAGGGGAAGGCAAAAGTAAAGACTGGAGTGATGCAGACACGAGACAAGGAATGTCAGCAGCTTCTAAAAGTTGGATGAGGCAAGGAAAGGATTCTCCTCTAGAGCCTCAGGAAGGAACCAGCCCTGAGGATATCTTGACTTTAGCCCAGGAATATACACTGATTTTGGACTTCTGACCTCCAGAACTGTTAGATAACAAATTTGTGTTATTTTAAGCCACTGGATTTGTGGAAATGTGTCACAGTAGTCATAGGAAGTTAATACATCTTTATTCCAGCACTAGTCACCCTAGGCAGTAGGTGTCTTTCTCTCCTGACCAAGCATATCTCAAGCCAAGGCAACGCTGTTTCTGATCATTTATTTATTTATTTATTTTAACATTTTGTTTATTTATCTTCAGAGGGGAAGGGAAGGAGAGAGGGAGAGAAATATCAATGTATGGTTGCCTCTCGTGGGCGTCCCTTGCGGGGAGCTGGCCTGCAACCCAGGCACGTGCCCCTACTGGGAATCGAACCTCGATCCTTTGGTTCACAGGCCTGCACTCAATCCACCGAGCCACACCAGCCAGGGCTGTTTCTGATCATTTAATGCAAAACCTTAAAAAGGGCTCACAAAAGCTGCTGAATGAACTAACAAATGGATTAATGCTTATCAGCCTTATTCAGTGCCTCATTCAGGCCTGTCTCCCTCAGCCTGAAAATATCCACCCACTCAATAGGTACACAGCTCACCTGCCCATTCATTCCTACCACCCCCGGAGGGCAGCTCTGTTCTTACACCCAAGCCCACTTTGGGCTGGCCAGCAAACAGGTATTTCTCAAGAGCCTGTTGATTTTCAGGGCCAGGGGGAGGGCAATTTCTTCCAAGGTAATAATTGGACAAATCTGCAGAGAGGCAGGAATGAGAAGCGGAAATGTTGATACGGTTGACCTGAAACCACAGGAATTGGTGTTGCATCACAGAGATGTAAAAATCATCCTGTCTGATAAACAAGGAATGAGAGCAAGAGACAACCCTGGCCCTCACCACCTCCCCATTCCTCCCCACCTCCTTCTTAGCCCCACCACAGCCACCAAAATGAGGGTGAAACCTATATTTAATGACACCAAAAAGAACTCTATTTTTGTACCATTGAGGGAGAAAAGCTGATTCCAGATCGTGTGAATCACATGGTCCTATTTTGTTAAAAAGAAAGAAATCAAATATATTTACTGTTATATACAATGTGTGTGTGTGTGTGTGTGAGCATAGAACGGAGGCTAGAAGAAGCTTCATGAAGATATTAACGACGATTTTATGGAGGTTATGGACAGCTGCTTTTCTTCTTACATTTTTCTAACTTACAAAGAACAAGACTGTTGATGTAATAAAAAATAAAGTTTAAATAATTCACAATAAAAGAAATGGAGCGTTTTGCGTAGCAGGGCTGCTTTGTGTCCATTCCCAGACAGCCCAGGTCTCTCAGCCCCTCCCCAAATAGGAAGCTGGGGTCTGGTCTCCCCGTGAGTAATGGCGGAATCATTAGAGAAACTGTAGGCGGCAGGAGTGACGTGGCCTGGGAATCAGAAAACACGTAAACATAACCGTGAGGGTAGTTTCTACCGCATAACCCAAGGATGATCCTCTTTGGGCTCAATGCGGAGTATGGGGAGCCCGTTCTTACCCCCGCGCCCTCTCTTTCCTTTCCCCTATCACCACACCGATCTCCCTGCGGTCTTCACCCAGCCTCCCGGGTGAAAGCAGGTGCCGCCCAAGATCTTGGCCTAGGAACAGATGCACCGGCCTTCCCGGGCCCTATTCTACTGCATCCCCCACCTTTCCTGCGGTAGCGTTTTTGTTTTAATTCATCTGAACTGGTTACAAAACCACACTCCCACGAATACATAAATAATGGATGGGGGGGCGGCAGCGTTTTAAAGAAATTCCCGCAGGGCTTGGCAAGCAAGCATTTCTGCTGCATCATATTTAACTGTTTGCAAACTTCTGCTGGAAAGATGCGCGGAAGCTGCAAAGACTCCATTGCCTTCCCCGCCTGGGACCTGCTGAGACTTGCTGGGGCAGAGGGGTGGGTAGGGTTAAAAGGAGAGAGAAGTTGTCAGCTATCCGGGGCCGAGAAGATGGAGAAGGGAGTGGAAAATGTAAGACTTCAACGCCCGGCTTCCCACGAGCTCAGAATCCAACCGCTCCCCACCCTAGGCTCTGGGCCAAGGCTCCGGCCACCAGTGAGGCCCCTTTAAGAACCAGCGCGCGCCCCCGCCACTTTCCCCAGCAACGGCCCCGGGGGAGGGGGAGGTCCTAGCAACGGCGCGCTCGCCCGCAGGGTCACGTGACCGCCCACAGCTGGAGCGAGAACGCGCGCTCTGCTGCGCGTCCGCCCGTCGGGGCTTGAGCGCTGCGGCGCGTGCGCGAGCGGTGCAGCACCGGCCGCGGGAGCAGGGAGTATTATGGGCTGTGGGTGCCGCTGAGCAAGATGGAGCTGTCTGCAGTGGGCGAGCGGGTCTTCGCGGCTGAATCCATCATCAAACGGCGAATCCGAAAGGTGAGCCGCCTCCCGGGTCCGGACGCCTTGTCCGGCAGCTGTTGGCCGGGTCCGCGGACCATCCCAGTGAAACGGTCCCGCTAACCCCGGGTATCTTGCCACCCCCGCGCCGCCGCCGCCGCCTCGCGTCCCCGCATCCTCCCCACCCCCACTCTCCCGTTTTTTTCTTCTCTGTTTTTCAGGGACGCATCGAGTACCTGGTGAAATGGAAGGGGTGGGCCATCAAGTGAGTGTCTCGGAGTCTAGGAACGAGGGGGGAGGGGAGGCAGCGGACACCGGGCCTTTTTTTCTTGGAGGGGCGTGCGGGGGGGGTCACGTTTGCTCCCTTGCATGAGGCTCTGCCTCCCTGATTTTCATTTTTATTTTCTGCATGTGTAACTCGGCAGGTACAGCACTTGGGAGCCCGAGGAGAACATCCTGGACTCGAGGCTCATTGCAGCCTTCGAGCAGAAGTGAGTTTGGGAAGCTGGCAGGGGTGGCGGGCCCGAGGCTCGGCTGGGGCGCCGCTCGGGGAAACAGGGGAGCTGGGGAGGGCAGCACGGAGTGGGGCCCGGGAAGGGGCTCTTTGTAACCTTTTGCGTTTCTGCTCTGCAGGGAGAGGGAGCGGGAGCTGTATGGGCCCAAGAAGAGGGGACCCAAACCCAAAACTTTCCTCCTGAAGGTAACCTGGCCCAGCCCCAGCAGCCCCCTCTCGGGCCTCTAGCCCCGGCACAGCTCGGGGCCTTTTAGGGAGGGACAGATCGGCGGCTGCCCAGGCGGGCGGGCCTTTCCAGACTGGGCAGGGGCTGGTGGTAAGCCCACTAGGAGCCCTTGGCAGCGACCCCGGCCGGCTCCAGCTTCAGCAAGAGGGTTCTGGGAGTTGGGGACCAGGATGGGGATAATCCTCACTGACAAACCAGGGTTTGGGGAGACCATCAGGGCTCCAGAAAGGGAATGGATGAAGAAGGTGGGGGCTGCCCACCTAGGCGGTGGCGGGGAAGTCACTTCTGTACCTGAGAGCCCTCATCTCTCCCAGCCTTGAGCCGTCTACCCTTGGGTTGTGCCTGAATTAGGGAAGAGTGAATGTGGTCTCCCTCGCGGCAGAGAACAGGGAGAGGCATTTGGGGGCCACCTGCCTCCCTGCCCCCAGCTTCCTTCTCTCTCTTAGGATTTGTTCTGCATGCCTTCCCTTCTTACTGGAGAGGGATTCCACTTGAATTTAACCTAAACCACTTCACTCGGAGCTTATCACTTAGGCTGGTCCACTGGCTTCAGGACTCTGAGCCTGTTTCCCCTACCTCTGGCTGTCTCAAGAGGCTGTAATGAGGATGGAGAGAGGGGGAGTGAACCCATAGCACATTAGCCTTGGCAAGGGAGGGAGACCTAGCTCCTGAGGGAGCCATCTTAGTTTTGGGGAGGTTTATTGTATTCTGGGTTTTTTTTTTTGTTTGTTTGTTTGTTGTTTGTTTGTTTTTTTGCGAGAAAAAAACAATTTGTAGAAGGGAGGGCAAGATTGCCAAGGTGGCAGGCAAGGTTGCAGGAGGACCACCCTGGGCTGCTGCAGTCTCCCCATTAGCGTTAAGATTGTCTTAGGGCCCTTCCCACCCTGACAGCTTGTGACTTTGTGGCAATTGGTACAGGAAGGACAGTGAGGACTCTGCAGGGAAGAGACTGTGCAGAATGCAGAAGCTCAGAATCACCAATTTATCCAAAAGGCTCAAAGCCCAATGAGAGGTGGGACTCTCCAGCCCCACCTCCCCACCCAGAAGGATTGTGTATGTGTAAGGGTTTGCTTTGGACTTTAAGCAGAAGTGAAAGAAATTTTGGGTTCCAGAATTACATATTTCTGTGACCGCTGACCCCCATCTGCATACATCTTAGGGGATCCATGAAGTAGCCTTAACCCTTGATGATGCTTTGGTGGGATTAGGGGATCAGCTGGAGGGCTGGTGGGCTGTATGACAGCCTCTCCGCGCTGCTGGAGCACCCTCTAGCTGTGAAGCGAGTAATGATTGTGAGCATTGATTTCATGAAATGCCTTTTTTTTTTTTTTAATGCTTCTAGTTCCTGAGCCTGTGGGGCCTAACGCAGAGCTGAGCCCCCACATGGATTATCTCCTGTAATTCCCTCAACAACCTTATGAAGTGTGTGGGGGGGTATTATCCCCATTTCACAGATGAGAAAATCAAGTCCCAGAGAGGGGAATTGACTTACCTCAAGTCCTACCACCCAACTTCATGGCTTCATCCCATCCTTTTCTTCACCCTTTCCCTCAGACCATACCCATCAGGTTCAGGGGCAAGGTGGACAGACATGCACAGGAAACCATGGAGGGACCAGGGATGGAGGCAGATGAGAGGACTTTGACAGGGCGGTAGGAGTCAGATAGTCAAATTGCTCTCTGAGTCCCTGAGAGGCAGTGTGTACAGTAAGTCAGTTGCCCTTGGCTAGCACTTTATGCTGGGAGCTATTTTGAAGAGAGCAGGAGCCCAGGAGGTCGGTTGCATTATCCCCATTTACAGACAAGGAAACGGAGACCACAAGGGTGAAATGACTTACCTGCAGTCACGGAGTATCAGCAGCAGAGCCCAGGTCTCCCACTGCCCATGCTGTGTGCACAGCCATGCCTGTCACCCATCAGAGCACCGTGGGCACATTGGCTGTGGGCGGCAGGCCTAGGCTTACCTTCAAAAAAGTTTCAGTCAGGAAAAGGGAGGGAAGAAGTGGGTTAAACCAGTTCCTTTTTAAAAAATAAATTGTATAAGGTGGGTAAAAGTAGGTTTACAGTTGTCCATAGGGAAAATAATACAAGAATCAATCAGCAATAAGACAGGAATAAACTCTGTGTTTCACAGACTCACAACTGTAAACCTATTTTTGCCTCACCCTGTATTTAGAAATTTATAAAGGAAGACATGTTTCGTAGAAGTTAGGAAAGCATACATTAGAAAAAGCTTATTGCTCATCAGTCCCCCCTCCCCCCACCCCGCACCATGGACAGAGCTGGTATTTATTGAGTACTTGCTGCTTTCTAGGCACTGTGCTTAGCAGGCACTGGTGGTCTTAGGGGCCCTTGCGGTGGATCCTGCTGTGATCGCAGGTAGGGGAAGAGGCACAGGAGCCCACTGAGCCAAGGTCTCATCCGGGATCTGATGTTTGCCCATGCTCCTGGTCCCATCCCCAGGGGCTATCCATCATTGCTGAACCTGGCAGGATGATTACAGAGGTCCAAGGACTCAGGCAATACACAGAGGGAGTAAATGCTGATGCTGCTGGGGGGGTCAAAAGAACAGAATCCCCTAAACTCTGGCAGGGTTAACCCTGCTACAGGCCCTGCTTGCCATGCCAAGGAAGATCTGGTGGCTTTCTCCTGCCTTCGGGAAGAGGTGTAAGGGAACCAGTACCTACCTGGCTGTGCTGGCTGGGAGCAAGAGGAGCTGGTAAGCCCTGGCAGGGGCAGCCTGGATAGTGTGTGCTGCCACCTAGTGGCTGAAAGGGTTGTTGATCAAGCAGCCCCTTAAGTATGTGGGAGAGCCATGTGATATTAGTGTTCTCCCACCTTCTAAATGAAGTCATCCTTGCTTACTCAGGAAATAAGTCAGCAAACACATATTCTGGGGGCTGTGGTGAAATTCAGCCTCGTCTTGCCTGAGGGGCATACAGGCTACCTCCCAAGTACTGCTTAGGCGCCCCAGTGCCATTGTGGGGTAAGGCAAAGAGACCCCAAACCACAGGTCCTATTCAGGGAGCTCACGGACTAGGGGAAAGTGTCCCTTTCTTGGCCACCACCATCTCCCCCCTGGATGGAAGCAGTCACCCCCTCGTGGGTCCCCTGCCACACCAGGCGCCAAGGTGTGTAGAGTACAGATCAGCCTCCCACCTCCACCCGCTCTCCAGTCATTGCATTCGGTCCCTTGGCTGCGTGGCATCCTCTCACCACCAGGAGCTCGCCCTCCACCGTTTGTCTCAGCAGCGCCCCTTCAGCAGGCCACCTGGGCTTCTGCAGCCACCTGGGGCACAGTCAGACTCTGGAAGGACCTGAGCTCCGCTACTCTGGCTTCATCCTCCAGAATCTGCACCCCTATTTGTGCTGCTCGGGCCCTACACTTCCTTTATTGCACCGAGTGCCCCTGCATCCTAACTGCCTGTTACTTGCCTTCCCTCAAGAGCCCAGCCCCCTGGGTAGAGGCTGTGTGTTCATAGTTGTGGCCCCAAGCAGCTGACACACCCTCGGTAGTACTTTCACAGTGAGCAGAGGATATGGAGACCCTGCAAGGCAGTTGACATGGCCTTGTGCACCTGGGGCCTCTGAGGGCCCTGTCACACCCTAGGTATTCCCCGATGCAGCAGATGAGATGCTGCAGAGCATTGGGGCTTTGCGGATTTCACACCTGGGTGTGCAGCTGGCTCAGGTACCTGGGACAGTGCCTGGCCGCCCACAGGGCTCTGCTGAGCTGTCCTGCCCCCACCATTTTAGTGGAGAGAATATGAAGTGGTCTGTCCCAAAGACTGAGCATCTGTGAGGCAAATCCAAGCTGGAGATGCAGCCAGTCCAAAGGCGGAGAGAGACCACAGAGAATTTGGGATCCTACAAATAGGTCATTAGGGCTGGGGTGTGTGGTGGAGCAGGGAGGGGGCTCCCTCTCCTTTCTGTCCCCGAGAATTGGTCCGTGGAGGAAGGCCCGGCTGGGCTCCTTCACAGAGCAGGATTGGTCAGGGTCTTCTGTGCAAAGCCCCTGTCTCTGTAAAGTGTCCCAGCTGTTGGCACTCCACAGACCAGTCCATCTCCCTGGTCCATAGCTGAGCTTGCATAGATAGTGTGGATCTTGGAGCTGGACTATGGTCTTGTTTCCTTCCAATCTCTTGCACCATCTGAATCCGTTTCCTTTTCTCTCAGTTGGGTCGAGAGCAGCACTGATTTTCCTAGGTACTCTCAGGATGGTTTAACGAGTGTTTGTGTGAGTGACTGGCACAGGATGTCCAGAAGAGGGCAGTGGGAAGCTGAGTTCCCACCAACCCCTCCCTCTCCCTGACAGGCGCGGGCCCAGGCTGAGGCCCTCCGCATCAGTGATGTGCATTTCTCTGTCAAGCCAAGCGCCAGCGCCTCATCGTCACCCAAGCTTCACTCCAGCGCAGCGGTGCACAGGCTCAAGAAAGACATCCGGCGCTGCCACCGCATGTCCCGCCGCCCCCTGCCCCGCCCAGACCCCCAGGGGGGCAGCCCTGGCCTGCGCCCACCCATCTCGCCTTTCTCGGAGACCGTGCGCATCATCAATCGCAAGGTAAAGCCTCGGGAGCCCAAGCGGAACCGCATCATCCTGAACCTGAAGGTCATTGACAAGGGCACAGGTGGAGGGGGTACTGGGCAGGGGGCTGGAAACCTTGCCCGCCCCAAAGTTCCCTCTCGGAACCGTGTCATCGGCAAGAGCAAGAAGTTCAGCGAAAGCATCCTGCGCACGCAAATCCGCCATATGAAGTTCGGCACCTTCGCGCTGTACAATAAGTCCCCTCCACCCGGCCCTCTGCCGCCCCCACAAGCCAGCAAGGCTGACATCACTGCCTCCGCTGCCCCCGGGCTGCTCCTGCCAGCCCCCACTGCCCCCTATGACACCCACAGCTCTGGCTCCTCCGGCTGCCCATCGCCAGCAACCCAATCCTCTGACCCCAATGACTCACCCCCTAAGCTGCTCCCTGAGACCATGAGCCCATCTGGCCCCAACTGGCGAGAGCCTGAGGTGCTCGACCTGTCCATCTCTCCTGAGACGGCAACCACCAGCAAGCGGGCGCCTCCCGAGGTCAGCTCGACAGCCAGCCAGGCACTGGCCGCAGCCCCTGAGCCTGTCGGTGCCTCCTCTGAGCCTGAGGCTGGGGACTGGCGCCCAGAGATGTCACCCTGCTCCAATGTGGTCGTCACTGATGTCACCAGCAATCTCCTGACGGTCACTATCAAGGAGTTCTGCAACCCTGAGGATTTCGAGAAGGTGGCTGCTGGGGTAGCAGGTGCCGCAGGTGGGGGTGGCAGCAGTGGGGTGAGCAAGTGAGAGGGTGAGCCATCACAGAGGAGGCTTTGGGGGGGCCCTCCTGCCCAAAGTCATACTCTTGCTGTCACCCACACCCTCACACACCTCTGCCTGTGCTTTGCTTGTTTCAAATGGCTGGTGTTGACCCTGGGATGGGGTGGGGCAGTTGGAGCCCTCTGAAGCCCAGTGGGGGTCAGTCCTGGACCAGATTTGGGCTGGGGTGGGACCAGGGCACTGGGAAGTCCTCCCTCTTGCCGTTTGGTGCCCTCCCTGCCCATGCACAGTGGGGCCCACTGGGCAGCTCCTAAGGAGTCCCAGCACCCAGGGTTCAGCTGCCCTGCCGCATCCCACCCTGTTCCCCCAGCTTGCTTCCAGCTCTCCTGCACAGTGTCTGGTTTCTCGGTGCTGACCCAGCAGCCTCAGGCCTCTTGGAGGCCCCTCCCAGTGTGCGTGCTGTTCCTTTCCTTCCTCCAGATGCCTGGGCAGGAGGGGCAGGGATGGCAGAGCCCAGATGGAGGTTGGGGCGAGGACAGCCTCGGCCCCTCCTTCCACATCAATGAGGGTGGCCGTGCCCAGAGGCAGGGGTCTTCTGCCCACTGTCGGAGGAGACCCAAGGACCCCTTAGGCCCCACCCCACCTCTTCACTAGTTTCCATCTGGAAGGTGGGGAGAAGGGCAGGGCGCTCAGCTGGCCAGCCTCCCAGCACTGAAAGGCCCCTTCAGTTCCCAAGCAAAGGTGCTACAAGAACCCGCTGTGGACGCATCCAGCTGTGTGCACATGCCTGTGCCCTTGGGCATGTTTGTACATGTGTCCTCATGTCTGTGCATTGGGCACTGGGTTCAGGCTTTCCAGGCGGCTCCCTTTGGGGTTCCTCAGAATGGGGTCGCTGAAGACCTGGACCCTCCCTTGCCTTCAGCTGGGCCTGTGGAGACCACCAGGCCAGTCCTCCCAGCCTAGGTGTGCCAGGGGCATGGGCCCCATACCCTTCTCTTTTAGGGTGGTCAGCCTGAGTGCCAGGCCTTCAGTGGCTGCACACGTGGCATGGTGGGGACTGAGGCAGAGAAGGAAGACCCCTGCCCTGAACTTCTACCTTCCTCCCATGTGTTTTAGGGGAAGGACGAGGCCTGGAAGTGTTCTCAAGGGTCTCTGGCTTCTCTCGAGCCCTCTCTTTTGCTTCTGACCCTAGGCTTTCTCACAGCCCAGCCTGCTCGAGGCGGTGGGAGGCCTCTGGTGCCCTGGGCCGCTTTCCTCCCTCTGCTGCCAGGGAGCAGAGGCATCCATGCCAGTGGCAGAAACCAAAGCCCCAGTTGGAGCCTGGGCACCAAGAGGACAGGCAGGCTGAAGTAGGGCGACACAGCAGGGCCCTGTGTTCTTCAGGAGAGTAAGAGTGGACGGGGCAGAGGTCCGCTGCAAGACAGCCTCGGGCAGCTACCCTGGGCCACCATCGGTCTGGGTTTGGCATGAGTGGTGTGCCCTGCCCGCAGCTCAGCGTGGCTCCCTGGTATGTGCAGTGAGTGATGGGTCTCAGCCCAGAAGTGTGGCAAGAAGCAGGAGAAGGCAGAAAGGGAATCCGATTAGGGAGCAGACTGCTTCGTCCTGAGTGTGGGAGGGCTCCTCCTGACAGGTCTCCCCACCCCCCGGATGTGGAATGAGGGCCCTCACAGGGTTTGGGGGGCTGGCACTCCCGTACCCCTCCACACCTGCCCTTTGTGTTGGCTCTGTGGCCGTCCAAGTGCCAATTGGCTTCCCCCCAAATAAGGGCTGGTGTTTCTCTTCTGTCCTCAGAGGCGATTCCGCCCCCCCCACCCCTCATTCCAGGGGCGTGGCCACCTGGGTGCCAGTTACAGGTGTTTCCAGAGACCACAGAAATGTGTTTTCCTGAGAGTCCGTGTTATTCGTGACTTTTTTGTAAAGAAGTTGTGTTTTCAGAGGTGATTTTATGACAGGAAAGTGAAAGACTTAGTTTTGCAAAAAACAAAAAAAGGAAAAAAAAGAAATAGAAAAAAATATTGTGGGATTCCTATGGGGTTTGGGGGGAGGGGAGAAAGCTATTTAAAAGAAAAACTAGTGATGCAGTGATTGCACAGGTGAGGTGGCAATGTTGGGGACAGGAACGGAGGCCCAGGCCCAGCTGGCACATCCCCAGGGTTGAGGCCAATTGCCTTCTGTGGTGCGAGGCAGGGAGGCCTCCTGTCCTGGGCCAACCCCACACCTGTCCTCCCTCAAAGGAAAGGATGACAGCTGGTTCCAAGGGAGCTGGCCAGAAGCTGCAGGGACCAAGCCACTGGAGCTTGTGCTTGGGGAGGTGGGGGGGCAGCAGGGGTCCCACCGTCGCCAGGATGGGTCGTTGGTAACTCCGCAGGAAGGCTGGTGAGTAGGTGCAGCTGGGTTTCTTGCTCCGTTCCTTTGCCGGCTTGTTGGGCCACCTGGTCCCTACCACCGCCACCCCGTGGGGGGCTTCTCCCTCCCCATCACCCCAAAGACCATGACACCCCTGGGCTTCCTTGGCTGGGTGGTGGATGCAGGCTCCAGGCAGACGGAGCTGTGGACCGTGGGAGACTCTTAGGTGGTGACCCTATGGACTGGGGGTAACCGTGGGCAGGAGGGAATGCCTGCCCCCGAGCCCCAGACTTGCAGCCCAGCCCCACCTTGGCACTCACGGAGACACGCGTGCACACTGCTCCCAGGTGGATGGCCCCCCGCAGGGCCTGAGTGGGCACAGTGTCACCAGCAAGCAGAGCCCCCCTTACCTCTCTCCAGAGTGGCTTGGAGCAGGGGCCCAGAAGCACCCCCCACACACACACTCTTGCAGGGGCCCAGAAGCACCCCCCACACACACACTCTTGCACGGATCTGCCTCCCGTGGGCCCTTCCCCCTTGCTGCTTTTCCGTTTGCCTAATTACCAAGCAGAAGTTGCAGTCTGGTTTGCTTTATTTTTATATGTGAAATGCCTCCACAGCCCGATCTCCCCCATGTTCAGCCTTGGAGGCATTGATCATGACCCGTTACTGCCGTGCCTCCTCATCCACATGTCATAGGAAACAGGTGAGGTCTGGTGCCTCTGGTTTGAGATGGGAAGGCAGGACTCCCCCCTGACCCTCACTTGCCTGTCTGTGAAATGGGTGCATCAGGCAGCAAGGCCTCTTTATGAAGCACTGCCGGTGTCCAGGCAGCCGCTGAGGATCAGGCAGTGGTTGAGGTTGTGGCCCTGGGCCTCCAGCCACCCACTGCTCCCACAGCCCCCTTAGGTTCTCACCCTGCAGTGGGGTCAGGGTCAAAATGAGCTCCATACTTCTGCTCTGGAAAGAGGTAATGATCAAGTCCCCTGCCACAGTGTGAGGTGGGCACTGTGGGAGGGATCACCTACTTAAAAGACACAAACACGGTCTCAGAGGCAGAGCCACTCCACGGGGTAAAGAGCCCAGTTGCTCTGGCCTTTGGCCTTTTCGAAGCCCCTCTAACCGGTGGAGTCTGGGCCCTGGAGCCACCATGAAGCTGGCAGGCTGCGCCTGAGCCCCACAGTCCTGGGGGAGGGGTCAGCCCAGGGTAGGACACTTAGTGGGGAGGGCGGGGTGGAGGCTGAGCCACCACCAGCCTTTCTAGCCTCTGGTGACCCACGTGGAAACCCCATCCTTCCCACCTTGTGGGGCTTTGTGTTTGTTGTTGGTTTTTGTTTTTGTTTGTTTTGCACTTGGCCCACTTCGGACAGTGGAGCCCCATCAGTCAGCTCTACGGGCTCCCATGCACTAGCCCAGGGCAGCCTCTTGGGGGCTTGTATGGTTTAAGGAATCACTTTTAAAAGAAAAAAAGGAAAGTGATTAAAGGTTTTTGTTTTTTTCTGTCTGCATTTCCTCTCAGATTCAGAAAGCCCAGAATCACAGCCTCCAACTCCAGGAGAGGGTCCTCCCAGCCTGACCCCCATCTTGCTGACAGTCACCAAGATGCCACAATGGGACAGGCTGGGTGGGGACTGAGGACCCTGCCTCCCAGGCCTGCAGGGTTCCCCCTCCACCTTGAAGGAGTCAGCACCTCACTCTAACAGTGCGTGAGCGCCTACTGTGTGCAATGCTTCCGCTAGGCAAAGGGGGGCTGGTAGCCTAATGGAGGACCCTTTGTAAGAGGCCAGGGTGGAAGGAACAGGGAGTTCTGGGGTCTGCCCCTGCTGTTGGCTGGAGTGGAAATGGAGACTTTTTGTTGTTGTTGGTTTTAATTTAAAAACACAAAGGCCTAAAGAAATGTATCTTATAATTTTTTTAATTTTTGAAAAGCTCATTTAATGCATTGTGCACGAATGAATTCTATATATATAAAATATACATATATAGCTCTATATTTGGGGAGGGCACTGTCTCTTTTCTCTTTCTCATTTTAAAAATGAAGTGGTATTGCCTTTGTCTGTGGTTCAACCATCCAGCGCCCAGCTGGCTAAGCTTTGCCTCTGGTGGTGACAGAGAGGAAACCGGTGGGGTTGGCAGGAGACCGGAGTGGACAGGCCACCCCAGCGTGATGGGGTCCCCGACCGCCTGCCCCGTCCCAGAGGCTATGGGTGGAGAAGGTGGCTTGTTTCGGGTGTGGGTTTTGGTTCTGTTCTGGATTCTGCTGTTTCTGGTCCGGGGGAGGGGGGTTCGTGCTGATTCTCTTGTCTTGTACGTTTCGTTCCGCTGCTCTTCAATATTGTATCGATGCCAGGAAGGGGGGTGAAAAGCCTCTTTTGCTCCCCAAATAAATTGTCACATTCCGAAGTGAAGGCCCAGTCCCTGGGTTGGGGTGTCTGTCTCGTTTCTGCCGCTGAGACTGGTCTCTGGAAAGCATTGGATCTGCCTCTCCTGCCACAGGGGACTGGAGGGGCACTGCCCCCCCGGTGCTGGCGCCACCCAGCACTGCACCCGCCACCACACTCCCTCTGCATCACAACCGGTAAGTGGTGGTGAGCACCCATCCGCATCCGTGGGGAGACGCTTCCTGGGACCTGGAAAGTATCTGCTAGCAGGCACATGGAATGGTGCCCCCCCCCCCACTGCCTGCCCCGCCCCCTGCAGTGGGAATTACATCACCCACAGGGTGGGGCACCTGTGGGGCTGGATCCCTGACAGACAGGCTTGTTGCCCCAGACCTGAGCGAACAGCCCAGAGTGGGGGGCACAGGGTGCCCTTGCCAGCAGTTCCACAATTTGGCACAACATCTGGGTAACAAGGAGCTGCTGCAGTTTGGAGCAGCATGTTCTCCAGGCACTTGGGTGCCTTTTCCAATTAGACCCACAGTCTCCCCTGCAGGACACCCACCTGGCTTCAGAAGCAGCTGCTGGCCAGACGCCCTCCTTCCTCAAGTGCCCACGCTGAGCCTCTGGGTGCCCATGCCACCTGTTTGCCAGGCCTCGTTTGGGTGTCTCCGTCCTACCGCCCTCACCTCTCTCCCGCGGGTCCAGCCCGCTCTCCTTTGCAAAGCCTCCGTGGGCAGCCAGGCCCCAGCTGGCCCGCACCACCTCCCACCTCTGCCACTCCAGTGTGCTGCCTCAAACCTTTAGAGAGCCTGCTGTCCCCAGGCCCACAGCCTGTGGGGGCGCCCCTCTCCTGCCCCGCCCTCACACATGCTTGCCCACCTCTGTCCCGGGCTGACCTGTGTGCTGGTCCCTCCCTGTCCCTGAGTTGCCCGAAGCGCAAATGGGAGCATGGCCCTGGCTGTGGCTGGTCCTGGATACAGGGGCTGCAGAATTTGCGCAGGCAGATGGGAAGGTGGGTGAGAGGGGTGCAGTCCACCTGTGAAGCAGGGCAGGCCCTCCTCCCCGGTACCTGCTCCAGGTCACCCCTCCTTTGTCTCCACTCTGTCATCTTGCCCAGCTCTGTTCTGTCCTCCACAAATCCTCATTCGGTGCTAACTAAAAAAACACATGAGCTGCCAGTGCACAGACTACATGCCACTTTACTCTGTCCTTGCTCCCTTCAGCCCCCAGCCCGTCTGCCCCCACCAGTGCCCGGTGAGGGCTGGAGTGCTGAGTGAGGGTCCTGGTGGAGGGTCGGAGGGGCACCACCCAGGCAGTGGGTGGGGCTTCTCTCCAGGCACCTGTCTGTCTGCAGTCCCCATGCTTTCTGGGACTGAGAGCATGGGGAACGCCCTTGTCAGGCGTGTGTCCTGAGATTCCAGTCACTAGGGTCCCTTATCACAAGCCATCCATTACTTTGTCAGTTGCAGGTGAAGACGTGTGACCATGACAGTTTCCAGAGGAGGATCGAAGGGTTGGTGACGCGGGCGGGGCAAGATCACACACCCGGGCTGGGGGAGCCGCCACCCCACCTGAGGTGCGTCCGTCGTTTCACGGTCCATCCTTCAGGCGGGGTCTGACCTGGCCCCACCCCTTGCCTCGGCCTACTCCTGGGCCTCATGAGGGTACAGGTCAGCTGAGGGGTGCAGCGCAGGACTGAGGCACATAAGGAATAGGGGTTGGTGTGGGGTGAAAATGACAATTATGCAAAATGATTTGGTCATTTAGAAGCTGAAAATTCTGTCCTTGCCAAGTTGTGCCTGAAGTGAACAGGGTAGCCAGAGCAGCTGCATCAAAATGTGAGCCAGTGTGCCCATCCCGTCAGCCAGCTCACCCTGTGAGAGCTGGCATGCTGACCCCACACCCTCTGTGTTCAGGCCTCTGGCCTGCAGAGGCTGAGGGAGGACAAGGACACCCAGTCACAGCAGCGGGGACACAAAGGAAGCTAAGGAAGTGGCAGGTGACACCCCCCTCACCACCAGGCACCCCTCTGCTCTGAGCACCTGAGAGTCTGCGGAGGTACAAAAGGTGCTAACCAAATAGAAATAACCCCAGGGAACTGTAAGAGGCCTGGGCTGAGGCGGGGGGGGGGGGGGGGGGGGGGGGGGGGGGGGGGGGGGGGGGGGGGGGGGGGACGGGGACAGGAAATGACCAGAGTCAGGAGATGCTTAGGATACAGAGCATCCGGTGTGTGACTCAGTGCTTGCAAGAGGGGCCCTCTAAAAACACCATAGGGACCCGGTGCAGGCAAAGGAGAGGGTGTCAGCGCCACTCATGGGCTGGGGCACCTGGCAGAGGAGTCAGCTTGCAGGGGAGATGAATTCAGTTTGGGGCACTGGGGCTGTGAACAGGCAGAGGGTCCAGGAAGGATTTTCACCCTTAGATTTGAAGCTGGGAGCCAGTTCCTGCCAACACGGGACTTGCTGGAAAAATCCATCCCTTTGTTGAAGAATCTTCACCCTAGTTGCACCTCAGCTCTGACATGACTGGTCACCAGACATCCTGGAAGGACCACTAGGGACTTATGTGCTTAGCTCCAGAGGGTACTGAGATACCCCCCAGCCCCTGGCCATCCCCCACCCTCCCAATCATACATTCCCTTTCCTGGTGAGGTGGTGAGGCAGCTGGCTGGTGGGCAGTCAGCCCCACTGGGCCAACAGGGAGGCAGGGCAGGGTGGGGGGCATGGGCCTCCGAGGGTCACTCAGAGGCAGAAGGAGTGGACCTCAGATCTCAGGCATGGTGGATGGAACCTTCTGAAGAGTTCCACAGTACTTAGACACACTAGAGAAAATGTAACAGACCTTCTTTTAAATACCCAGTGAGCTTCTACAATAGCAGAGAGATCCCCAGGGACCACATGCAGCGGGGGAGCCCAAACCGGAGCGGTGAGCAGATGCTGATCCTCTGGCTGGGGGGTTCTGCAGGTGGCCAGGGGTCAAGGGTGTAGAGGTGTCAGCCTTTGCTGATCTTGGGAACCACAGAGTTTGGATTTTTTTTATCTCTGTCAAGACGGGAGACAAGGCCTTTGGCCCTTGCCAGAAGGGATCTGGAACCCAGACACTTGAATAAAGATGGGCCCGCATCCTCCACGAAAGACCGGACAGGAGAGAAAAGTCACCCTTTTGCAAAAAAAACAGGAAGAAGTTGTCAAAGAAGTCTCATTTTGTGGCTGTCTTGGGAAATTCAAGTAAAGTCTCTCTTAGGAAATTATAACTCTAGACCTTCCCTACCACAGATTTGAGGTTTGAGTTTTCAGGACCCCCATGGTCTCAGAACCCCCGAGTCTGGAATTTCATGTATGAAGCACCCACGGGGCACGTGTGCTGATAACAAACGCAGGCCTCTCTGGAGGGACAGGCCACCATAAAGGCCACTCAGGATTCTCACAGATGAAACCCTTGTGAACACAGCTCATAACCCAAAGTTACAAACCGCACAAAGACTCCAGCCGCAAAGACCGACAGCCGGACTGCAAACGACACCTGCGGAATCCTGCCCCTGCCTCATTACATTTGAGCGCATGATGGTTTTCAAAAATTACCATGCACCCCTCATAGAAGGGCATGAAAGCACGTCTCAATAAATGTCAAGAAACTGGCACCACAGATCAGGTACAATTACATCAAATACCACAAATGAAAGCCTCACTGAAAAGCCACCTCTGGCGTCCTCGGGCCGTAGCCACATGCTCTCTCTCCTCTTCGCCTCACTCCCTCCCCAGCCTGCTGGAGCCTTGAGGACGATGGGGCTTCAGGGCGGACGTGAACACACTAACAGGCGGCAGATGCACAGGAAGGGCACAGCACATCACAGGGGAAGCTGGATTGGCACAGGTCTCCCTCTGATCCTGCTGCACAGGATGTCACCTTCGTTAGAGCAAAAGACCAGTCTCCTCTGTCTTTTCCAAAGGATGAGCTCAGGGTGTGACAAAGACATAAGCCTCCACTGAAATGGCAGCCGCCAGCCATCAGCCTTTATGAGCCAGAGCGTCTGGGAGACATCCACGCAGAGCCAAGGTGGGCTGATAAAAGTGGGACAATGCCAGGAGGCAGGGGTTCTCGGTGCTGCGACATAAAGACAAGCACCCTGCCAGCCTTCTCTCCCTGCCTACCTTGCCTAATGGTCTCAAATCCCAGCACAAGCAGCACACTCTTTGGAGGCAGCTTTGGAGGCCTCCAGGGGTTCTGTGAAGGCTCAATACTCCCATCTACGGGCAAGGAAATGGGACACGCTTTGGAAAAGGTAAATGTGGACTCTGTCCCCCACGGGGACTCATTAAACTGATCATCATCGCACTGGCTCCCTGGGCAATCTTTGCGGGCACTTGGGGCTCAGTTCCCACGCAGGAGCACCCTAGAGGAAGCTTGCTGCCCTCATCATCCCTGACCTTGTCCCCATTTCTCATCTGCCTGCCTCCCTGTCACCAGAAAGACATCTTTGTCCAGGTTCAGGTGGCCAGGCTTGAGGCCGCCCGGTCACTTCCCCTCTCCGTGCTGGGCACTCCTGCACAGTACAGGAGGCCAGCACTCCCTCCTTGGCAGGTACCTTGGGAACACTGAAGGTGGTGGGTGTGAAAGGGTTCAAGTTCAAGCTGGATATGGGCAAGAAGAGACATCTTCTCCATCTCTGTATCCAGACCACCCCTCTGACTTCCAGCCCGGGTGTTCCGGCTGTCTTCTCACCAGTCCGTGGGGCCTTCCTCTCACAAAACCACTTAAGGACAGTAGGAAAACAGTGGAGGAGTCCCAGCTCTGCCAGCTGTGTGATCTCAGGCCAGTCAGTCACCCTCTCTGGGCTCCTGTATCCTCTTCTGTAAAGTGGAAGAGAGAGCATCTTCTAATTACCCTTTCCAACTCAGAATTACTCTCAGGAAGATAACTAAGGTGTACAGAGTGGACTGTACATGGATTAACTCATTAAATCCACACGACTCCGAGAGCATAGCACCCACAATGTGGAGACGAGGGAACTGAGACCCAGGAAAGTGAAGTCACTCACTCAAAAACTCCTGTGTGGCATAGGCAGAATTTGAACCCATGCAATCCATTTGTACACACCCATTAGGCCAACATCCTCCCTGCAGAGCACGCTGGGCAGGGGACAGTCACTGGAGCTGGACCGTTCGCCTAGGTGGGACCCTGGGCAAGTTGTTTATCTCTGCTGTGCCTCAATTTCCCCATTGATAAAAAGGAGGAAGAGACTAATAGCCCCTTCCTCATGGGATTGCTTGCTGAGTGCCCCACAAGCCAGGCTCTGAGCTGCACACTCGAGTTTTGCTCCAGTGTGAACCCTTCCCGAGGGCAGCCAAGGAAGGGAGAGAAGTTGAGTCACTTGCTCCAGGTGGCACTGTTAGCAGGATGTGGTGCTGAGACTAAAACCCAAACCCCCCCCCCCCCCCCGACTTCAAAGTCTATGCTCTCAACCACTCTGCTCCACCTGCAGGTGGCACCCTCAAAGTCCACCTTCAAAACCGACCTCTGGCTGCCAATGGGCACTCCCCACTGGCTGCCTGGCTCACTGCCTTCCCCTGATGGGACCTGAACACTGGCCTTGACTTTGACTCATCCTCTCACCCCAGTCACCAGCCTCAGTGACTAACTGACCCCTTAATGGAAATGCCCCTTGGACCCCTCCCTCCCTCCTCAGCCCAGCCGCCCGCTCCAGCCTAGACCCCCAAAGCTGAAGACATTGTCTCCAAGTACACCCATCACAAGGGGCTGGGCCCAAACTGCTTCTGGTCCCTCGGCCTCAGGGCCATGCGGCCAGAAGCCAGCTGCAAGGTGGGAGATCGGAGAGGGAGCTGTCTTTAGAGACAGCTGGCATTGCTCCCAGCCTCAGCCCAGAGAACCCGAGAACGTGGCACATAGAACATGTCCACTGGAATTTGGGAGGTGAGGCAACTAGAGCCAAAGGTGAGAGGCTGGCTAGAGTCACCTGTTTCCACAAGGCAGGGACCCAGCAGCTTTGGGGCCAGCCCATACTCCCAGCATTCCTGGGCCCCCACCGGAACCTTGCTGGTGTGGCTGGTTTGAGGTGATTTTGAATCAGGATCCTGTCCCAAGAAGACTGGGGTGGGGAGCAACCAGGGAAGGTGCATGTGATCCTATCAGAAGAACCTGTCTTAGGTGGGCCCCTGAAGGCAGGCGCTGGAGGGAGGCTGTGAGCACCTGCCCGCCAGAGGATGTTCTGCCCAGGTGGGAACTGCAGGTGAGAGATCTCTAGTGCCAGGGCAAGAGGGGCTTTCTGAAGAACCCACGAAAATGTCCCTGATGAGAAAGAGCCAGTTTCCAGACTCCTGGCCCCTCCCCTGAGAACTTGGGCTCTTCAGAGAACGCCCGAACCAGCCAGGTCAGACTTACCTCACCACCCTGCTCCCCTCCCTGCCCCAACCCAGAGAGACCAAAGGCACCTAGTGGGGGAGGGGGCAGGGGGAGAGCAGACCACACTGGGTCTCAGAGACGCCCACCGCCCACCCCGCCTCATCCTCATTACACAGGCCTTTGTGTTTGCGGAAGACTTGAGCTGGGGGCAAGGGGAAGCTTTCAACAAAGCTTAAAGCTTTGCCATTAGACCAGGAAATTTTAGTATCTGAAAAAATAAGGTAAACCCCAAGAGTGACTGAAAAAAACTACCAGATGCCTGAGATTTAATCCAGAGGCAGGAAGGACTAGGCCAACGGAGCAAGGGAGTCCTGAGGGAAGGGCAGGACGATCCCTGTGTGCAGCCTGCCAAGCATAGCTCTCTCTGTGTGTCCCTGTGCAGCTTTGGCCTCCTACTGGGCACTCCTCAGTCCTTCCTGCGGTTCCTGCCCTCCCCCCCACCCCCCTACTCCCACACCGAGCACCATCCCTCTAGCTCAGGCCCTCCGGAACAGCCTTCCCCTCACCGTCCAGAGGCACGTATCCTAGTGGTCATGGGCTTGACTGCCTGGGTTCGTATTCCAGCTCCTCAACTTGACAGCTGAGTGACCTGAAACAAGTTACTTAACTTCTCTGTGCTTCAGCACTGCTATCTGTGACCCGGGGATGGGGAGACAACCCCCTATTCCACTGCCGGTCTGTGAGGCTTTGCCTGATTACATAGCACCTAAGAACACACAAGAGCCAGTGTTAGGGTTCGTCACTATTTTTTTTAAGATTTAAAAAAATTTTTTAAACATTTTATTTATTAATCTTTAGAGGGGAAGGGAAGGAGAGAGAGAGAGAGGGAGAGAAATATCAATGTATGGTTGCCTCTCATGCGTCCCTTGCCAGGAACTGGCCTGCAACCCAGGCATGTGCCCTGACTGGGAATCAAACTGCAATCCTTTTGTTCACAGGCCCGCGCTCGATCCACTGAGCTACACCAGCCAGGGCTAAGATTTTATTTACTTTTGAAGAGAGGGAAAAGGAAAGAGAAAGTGAAGAAGAGAAACAGCAATGTATGAGAGATGCATTGGATCAGTTGCCTCTTGCATGCCTCCAACTGGGGACCTGGCCTACAACCCAGGCACGTGCCCTGAATGGGAATCAAACCAGCAACCTTTCAGTTTGCAGGCTGGCGCTCAGTCCACTGAGCCACACCAGCCAGGGCTCATCATTATTATGGAATGCCTTTTTGCTGTGCAGTCTTGGGCAAGCTTCTTCCCCCTCAGGCCCCCAGCTTCTCAGTTTCTGTGTCTGAAAAATAAATTGTGTGTGGGCGGGCAGGTAATAATTTGCTGGTGTCTGCAGCTAATGCTGGTGGCAGGCAAACTTCACTGAGAAAAGAGACCCCAGCCCAGGCCCACCCCAAGGTGGTCCAAGAGGATGGCTGGCAGATCAGCGGGCAGGAGAAGGACGGGGTCCTGCCAGCGGATCAGCCACTCCTCCTGGTCTCAGGCATGCCTCTTCTTCCAGCCTCAGAGTCTCCCCAACCTGCCCCTCACCTCCCCTAGGATCCCCCTGGGTACTTGAGCTAGACCAGGAAGTAGCTGGTGTTTGAGGAGTATCTGCCACGCACCCTTGGTTCCTTGGTGGTCACATAAGAACGGCCACCCACACAAGGCCCCAGGTGCTGCCCTTTCCTCCGGCTTCATCACGCACCTCTGCCCTGGCCCTGTGTCCACCCTCCCTGATTCTCCTTCCTGAGGGGACCTTTGCTCTTCCATGGGCCTTGCATTGTGTCCCAGGCAGCACAGGGCTGCTGGTGCCCCTTGTGTGGACTGAGGAAGGAAGGCTCGCAGAGCCCTCAAAGTTGGCTTTCCTGCCTCCAAGCACAGTGTCTGCGGCTCCTGCGGGCCATCGGGAAGCTGCCTCTTCGGGAGGAGCTGGAGAAATGCCATCCCTCAGGCTCCATCGTGCGTGACGCAGACGCACCCTGAACACACACCGGGTGCCGGTGACCCAGATAGGAGGCAGACACCGTGCCAGGCCTCAAGGAGTTCTCAGACTTGGGGGGTGGAAGAGTGACAGATTACTGTGTGGCAGGTGATGCCAGGATGCTGGCAGAGGGCAGGGCAGGTGGGGGGCTGCAGCAGCCTGTGGGTTTAGACCGGCTCCTGGGGGCCTAGAGAAGGGTGGACTGAGCCCAGGGCAAAGGGAAGATTCAGAATGAACTTGGCCGCTGCCTCTGACCGACTCTGAGGGTGAGAACGTGTGGTGTGGAATCTGAAAACGTGTGGTGTGGAATCCGAAAATGTCTGGGTTCAAGTCTCAGGTGTACTCCTGCCGAGCATGGGACCTGGCAAATCACTGCCTGTCTCAGAGTTTCCATTTTCTCCCTTCAAAACAAGGATGGCGACAACATCGGGCTCCATGGAGGCTGCAGGGGAGGACCCGGCAGAGGAAGGTGCGGGTGGGAACAACAGAAGGAAGGAAGACCAGCACTGCCCCTGGGACGGCTGGACAGTGAGGGCAGCAGGCCCACCCTCACAGCTGCAGAAAGAAGACGTGCTTTGTTAGGTGGCCACTCCTTCTGGTCGACCTTGGCTGGGCCTGGACTCAGGCACACGCATTTCAGCCAACTCCCAGCCTGCCCCCTGCAAGGAGGACACCCGTTTCCTCCTGGGCTCTCAGCCCCTCCTGAGCTGGGAACAGATGTCCCTGCTTCCTGCCGGAGCCCGAGAGCTGGGTTGGCTCCTTTCACTGCTTCCAGGGAAGCAGAAACCCTGGGTTTCCCCAGAATGGGAAGCTCTGACTCCTCTGGCTTCTGCCCCTCCCCTCTGGCCTGGCTCCTAACCCTGGCATCCACTGATAACTCGCAAAGGTTTCTGGGCCCTTCCTGAGCCCTGCTTCCTTCTGGAAGGCCCCAAGCTGGGGTGTGTTGACTGAACAAGCATAGGAGCCTTGGTCTGGATGATGCCCTGACTCCGCTCAGAAATGGTGTGGGGCCCCCACTGGCGTGGCTCAGCTGGTTGGGCATCATCCCACAAACTGAAAGGCAACCAGTTCAATTCTCCGTCAGGGCACGTGCCTGGATTTCGGGTTCCGTCCCCAATCAGGGCATGTAGGGAAGATAACCAATCAGTGTTTCTCTCTTTTCCTTTCTCCTCCCCTTCCCCTCTATCAAAAAGTTAAAAATTTGAAAAGAAAAAAAAAAAGAAAAAAAGAAATGGTGTGGGAGGTGACAGCAAAAGGACAGAGCAGCTACAGAGGAAGGCCCTGTAGGCACCTGCAGAATGAAGGCACAGAAGTAAAAGAGGAAAGTTAACAGGTACTGAGCACCCGGCACATGCTGAGGGTAGTGTGTTAACTGGCTAGTTAGCTAGTATGATAAGGAGGGGGTAGCATGCGCTGAGCACCCACTAAGTGCCACACGCTGCGCCATGCCCTGCATGCGACACTAACACAGAGCAGCATGGTGAGACACTCTCTCCACCCCTGAGTCCCCAAGAAATCTTACATAGGACAGCTCATCTGCTCTTACCTAATTGTCACCTCAATCCCGTGAGGGAAGGACTCTGACCCCATTTTATAGATAAGGTGGCTCTGGTCCTGGGACGGTCTGTCTCTGAGTGGACACCAGACCCTCAGGCTGGAAGTGTCCAGGAAGGACACAAGCAGCCCTCTTTGTCCCTGCCCCTGGAGAAGGCAGGGTCTTTGGCTCAAAAGCACAGCCCAAGAGGGATTGCCTTCACTTGCTGGGAGTCTGAGTGTTCACAAGTGCTGGCCCAGAGACAGGCAGGTGAGGATGACACAGCTGGTCCCTGCCCCCAAGGAGCTCGCCGTCTTGCAGGACGCAGGTAAAGCAGGAGACGCCACAGTCAAGGGAAGCACGGGGCTGAGGAGGCAGGAAGGGAGAGTTGTGTGCCGTTCAGTACCTGTTATGCCGCAGCACTGAGGGAGCGCAGTTTGGAGATGGTCGGGGTGACAGGCTGGCCGGATCTGCCCAGGACTGAGGCTTTCCCAGGACAGAGGATACCAGCACCGAATCCGGGGAGACGTGGTCACCTTAAGCACTGAGTCCAAACTCTGGCTCTGGCATGTGCCTGTGGTACAGACAACCAGCTGTCTAACTAACATCTGTTCTCCCATTCTTTTAGAAATGACTTTATTGTATAGTCTGAAGGTTTTCTCTGCCCAATTCTATTCCCCCACTTTTTAAAAAATGTTTCTCATTTACTGATAGTACATATCAGATAGATATGTTGTACTGTGGACTTTACTGGACTAGGTGAAGGAAAGAACATTCTTCCCCCTTCTTCGGCAGAGGTAACAACGGAAAGCAAGGGGAATTAGAATGGGTAGCAAAGGAGGGGGGCAGAGAATACCTCCTGGGGTCCTGTGACCAACTGCAGTGACAGGGGCTGTCCCCTCAGGAGGAGAGGCCCAGGGGGACCTTGGAGGACAGTTCCCTGGCGTGTGGAGGAGTGGACCTTCACGGTGCAAGGTGGGGAGGACTGTGGCAGCCATGGGGGGCACCGCTCAGCCCCCGCCTTTGAGAATGAGCTTGCCCCTCTGCCGAGTAGTGTGGGAGGAGATGCCCTCCAGCTGCAGGGCCTTCCGGACCCACCCCAGCCTTTATCTGTTTTCACAGCGGTTTTAGGTTCACAGCAGTGCTGAGCAGGAGGCGCAGAGATTCCCACACCCCCGTTCCCCTGCACACGCACAGGCCCCCCACTACCAGCGTTCCGGACCAGAGTGCACACTGGTCGCAGTTGACGAACTGACAGTGACAACGTCATCATCACCACCAAGTCCACAGCTCACATTCAGGCTCGCTCTGGGTGGCGCACCTTCCACGGGTTTGAGCAAATGTATAATGACCTGTATCCACCACTGTGATCTCTTAGAGAACAGTTTCGCTGCCCTAAACATCCTCTGCTCTCTACCCATTCATCCTTCCCTCTCCCATATCCCCTGGCAACCGCTGATCTTCACACTGTCTCTACGCTTTTGACTTTTCCAGAAAGGCCTATTGTTGGAACCATACAGTGGGTAGCCTTTTCAGAATGGCTCCTTTCACTGAGTGATGTGTATTGAAGGCTCCTCCATGCCTTTTTCTGACTCCATAGCTTCTTTCCTTCTAGCACCGAGTGGTATTCCATTGTCTGGACATACCCCCATTTGTCTACCCATGCAGTTTATGGGCATCTTGGCTGCTTCCCAGTTTTGGCACTTATGAATAAAGCTGCTATAAACATCCACACACAAGTTTCTGTGTAGATATCACCCAAGCTTTTGAGCTGCAGCCACCTTCCTCTGGGCCAGATGCACCGGGGCTGGGGCATTGGTGCCCAGTGCAAAGCTTCCCTAGCAAAGAGCCTTCGCTCCAGAGCCCCGTGTTGGGTTGGCCAAGACTCAGTCAGATCAGCATTGAGGTCCGAGGTCCCCCTGCCAAGTTCTACCTCCTCGCCTTTTATCTTTCACAGGACTTAGCGCCCAACCCCATCCCAGGGTCCGCTCCCTGGAGGACCTGACCGACAAACTCTACCTATACGTTCAGTCCACAGCCCACCTGGTTCTCTCCATCGTCAGGACCTGCAAGCCCCCATTCCTTTCACCTGGAGGCTGGATGGCCCCCAGCGGGTCTCCCTGCTTCCCCTTTCATCCCTTTGTGACCCAGTCTCCATGCACCTGCCAGAGTAGCCATCTACAAACACGGGCCCCAAGCTGTCACTTCCCCCTAGTTGGTCTGAGAATCAGACAGCCCCTTCCCCCAGCCTGGGCAGCCCCACTCAACCTCACTCTGCCTTCCTCTGAAGCTTCCTCGCTCCCCTGCAGTTCACTCTGCTGCAGCCCCATTGGCTTTCTTTCTGTTTCTGAAACACACCAAGTTCATTTCTGCTTCAGGGCCTTTGCACCAGCTGTTCCCTGTGCCAGGAACACTCGGTCTTTCCCCAGATACCTGCACGGCTGGTGTCTCAGATCATTTGGGTCTCAGCTCAAGGCAGGTCTTTCCTCCCAACCTCATAAACAATGTCCATCTCCCAACCCCTCCCCTGTAATTTTCTATCATATTACTTTTAAATTTTAAACTACTTTAAAATTTCAAATTTTCCATTGCAGTTCTCATTACTATCATCAATTAACTTTTTTGTTCAATTATTCATTTGTTTACTGCCTGCCTCCCCACTAGAATAGAAAGTGGGAGTTTGTCCCGTTTCCAGCTCTCCCCGGGGCCTGGCACAAAGTCCATCTCCAAACATATATTTTGAATGAATGACTACATTTGTTCATTTAGGGCAGAATTCTCTTACCCTAAGAATGGAGTGAAAGTAGAGAGATAAAAAATCTAGGAGACATGAGAATTTAAAGGAAAAATATGGGGACAATTGCCACCTACGGAGGTCACCCTGAGAATCCTTTTCTGACCATCTCCTGAGGAGTTCTGGGTTAGGACTAGGGCGGAGTCTCTCCCGGAGCACCAGGGATACAGGTTTCGGAACTCCCTTGGCCCAGCCTCTTGCCTCTGCCCCAGGCAGCAGCAGTGTTGCCTGCGAGGAGACTAGTTCAGTCCACATTTGCCAGGTAGCTACTGAATTTTTTGGACTATAAGATGCACTCCTCCCCAAATTTGGGAGGAAAGGGGGATGCATCTTATACTCCAAATGTAGCTTACCTGACTTGCTGGGCGGGGGGAGTGGCAGCCTATGTTATTTATGTTATTCAATATTTTACATTTTTTGCTTCAAATTTTTTTCCTATTTTCCCCCTCTGAAACTTATGTGCATCTTATGGTCCAGTGCATCTTACAGTCCGAAAAATTCAGTACCTGGGGCAGAGCCCCTGCAGGATGCTGGGGATGAAATGAATCAAGGAAGGAGGGGGTGGCATTCCAGGTGGGGGACAGCATGAACAAAGGCAGAGACAGGAGACCTTCCGGGATGTTTGCAGAATTATGCACAGTTGATAGGCAGTGAGGGACAGGATATGAGGCTGGACGGGTGAGCAATGTCCAAATCACCCACAATCTTACAAACCGAGAGCAGCTGACGTAATGAGACCCAATGCTTACGGAGGCTTCACTCCTTCATTCCCCCTGTTACGGTTTGAAAACCGGGGCAGAAGAGGGCGTCAAGAACTGTGAAGGGCCTGGGACTTTACCCTCCTTGCAAACTAGGTCACACAACTGGAAACAGGTAGAAGAAGCAGGGTTCTGAACTAGACCTTCTGGCTCTAGAATCCATGCCCTTGACCAGGAGGTAATACTACCTCTTAAGGAGATTGGACTTCATTCCATAGGGATAGGGAGCCACCAATGGCTTTATGAGCAGGAGAGTGACTTGTTCATATGACAGGTTTATAAAGGCATCCTGGCTGATAAACAGACCAATTTAAGCATGATTCCACTCCTGCCTCTGGATCCATTATCTAACTGTCCCCAAGGCAGTTCACACAAAGGTGGCACCCGGGGGCCCAAGCCACAGCAGCCCCTCTCCCAGTCTCCCCTGTCCTTCCCTGGATTTTCTACGACAGTTTCACCTTGGAATGTCACATGGGTGCTTCTGTCTTCCCAGAACACAGGTGGATGCACCAGGAGTCTCCCTGCTTCGTGCACCCTCAGGTCCTCCTGGGCCCCTCCAGAGAGGCCTCCTCCATGCTGGGCTTCCTGGAGGGGGCTGCAGGTCACTGCTCCAAGGAGGACTAACACATCCACGCACACACAGCGTAGAGCTCACATTTGCTTCACTCCCACTTTACAGCTCAGGTGACCCCAAGTCCCAGAGCTCCCACAAGGAAGGCGGGCATCATCCTGGGGCTGGGGGTGAGGGTGGGGCTGTAGCATGTGCCCAGTGCCCAAGTAGGATCCCCCAGGCCTGCTGCCTCCTGAGAGATGTTCTGGCCTCTCCCCACACCCAGCCCTGTGCAGAGCCTGCACTATGGCCGTGGTGGTCCAGAGTCCCAGTCTGAGTCTCCTTTCAAGTCAAGATCGTGAGCTTGGAAGGGAGACAGGCTGGGGCACAGCCTGGGCTCAGGACTGGCCTGGGTGCGGCCCTGGCCAGAGACTCCACGAGCTGCATCTCCTCCTCTCTATCCCAGGATGCAGGGTGAATGTCCACAGCCCTCTGAGTGCCCTTCCAGCCCTGGGAGCCCACCCTGATAAGGAAATGCCTCGTGGAAAATTGGAACTGGAGCTGGATTGTGAAGGATGGTAGGCTTTTTTCGTTTTCTTAAGTTTTTAATTGCAAAGTTAATTTGCAACAAAATATATATAGGCATTTTTGACAGGCTCCTCCTCCACCCCCACACCACATCCCACTCCCATCCCTTTTCCTTCCTCCCAGCACCTGGTCCACATGCCCACCAGGGTCTGCCTGCAGACTGCCTCCAGGACAGGGGTCTTCCCTCTGGATGGTCTGTGCCCCTAACCAGTCAGAGGAGGAACTCTGGCTGCCCTTTGAGATCACAGGAAGATTTTTGGGGGGCACAGCTGTGGAGGGGAGTGAACCCTGCTCCTCCAGGAGGTCGGGGGTGGGAAGTGACAGGCAGGTGGCCATAATATAAATAGAGATTGAGCCAAAATCTCCAGATCCCTGCCCCCCGCACTGGCCTCCTTCCTTCCCCTCCCCATGCCCACCCCAGCTCCAGCCCACAGTCTGCCCGGTCAGGCGCGCCCGAACCCAAATGCTACTCCCACATACACCAGCGGTGTGTCCTTGGACTGCGACCTGACCTCGGGGAGCCTCAGTTTCCTCATTTGTGTCATGAGCATGCCCACGGTGAGGCTTCATGGGGACCAGAGTGTAGCTCACTCAGCATAGAGCGTGACTCCCCGAAAGGTAGCTGTTGGCATTACCAGTTCGGGAGGGGAGCAACACTGGAGGGATGGGGTGGGGATCACTAAGAGGTCCCGCGGCGTGGCCTTCGAGTCGCCACCCTCTGTGACCCAGGCAGGATAAAGCTCTCAGTGGCGCCACGTGCCTCTCTCCGCATCCCGGGCGGAGTCCCCACCTCTGAGCCCGGCGCGGAACGGGTGCGGGGCTGGGCCAGGGCCGGCCCGGGGGAGCCGGCGGGGCGGGGCCGCCGCGCCTGCTCCCCCTCCCCTCCTGCCCGCAGCCTTCTTTCCTCGCGACGCCCGGGCTCACAACGGTGGCAGCAGCGGCCGCGGCAACATCTCCAGCTCTTGCTCCCGCTCCTCCGGCTTCAGCCCCGCTCCGCCCCGCGCTCCCGGGCCCCGCGCCCCGACTCCGCCGCTGCGCCTGCCGGGGCCCTCGGGAGCCCCCGCTGCCCGCCTCACGCTGAAGTTCCTGGCGGTGCTGCTGGCCGCGGGCATGCTGGCGTTCCTCGGTGCCGTCATCTGCATCATCGCCAGCGTGCCCCTGGCGGCCAGCCGGGCCCGGGCGCTACCCGGAGGCGCCGACAATGCCTCGGCCGCCTCAGGTGCTGCCGCCGCGTCCCCGGGTCCGCAGCGCAGCCTGAGCGCACTGCACGGCGCCGGTAGCTCGGTCGGGCCCCCAGCGCTGCCCG
Organism: Anoura caudifer; assembly: GCA_004027475.1. Classification (NCBI taxonomy): domain Eukaryota; kingdom Metazoa; phylum Chordata; class Mammalia; order Chiroptera; family Phyllostomidae; genus Anoura; species Anoura caudifer. Next base: position 41,109 of record PVKU01004679.1, read on the forward strand.
GAGCGCCTGCAGCCAGCGCGCACCCGCTGCCGCCCGTGCCGCTCTTCAGCCGCTTCCTGTGCACGCCGCTGGCGGCCGCCTGCCCGTCGGGGGGCGAGCAGGGGGACGCGGCGCTGGGCGAGCGCGAGGAGCTGCTGCTCCTGCAGAGCACGGCCGACCAGCTGCGCCAGACGGCGCTGCAGCAGGAGGCGCGCATCCGCGCGGACCAGGACACCATCCGCGAGCTCACCGGCAAGCTGGGCCGCTGCGAGAGCGGCCTGCCGCGCGGCCTCCAGGACGCCGGGCCCCGCCGCGACACCATGGCCGATGGGCCCTGGGACTCGCCCGCGCTCATCCTCGAGCTAGAGGACGCCGTGCGTGCCCTCCGGGACCGCATCGACCGGATCGAGGTGAGCGCCACGCCCCACGCCGCGTCGTCGGGGGCAGGCCGGGGTGGGAGGGGCCGCTCGAGGGCTTTTGGGGGGTCTGGCCACCGCCCCCGCGCGGAGGGACTCTGGGAGGACCCCCGTGTGTATCTGATCCGTGGATCTCCCATCTACGTAAAGGGGATGATGGTTCCTTCCTCTCAGGCGAGAAGGAAGAATTCCGTTGGGCGTGCGGGCCGGAGGCTGGTATGGAGTCTGAGGCGCGGGAAAGGCTCGCTCGCGATCAGTTTTCCTCCAGGCACTAACGTAAGCCTCCGCTTCCGTGACTGTAAAGTGGGTATATCGGTGTCCATTTGTAGTGAGGACTGACTAAAATGTAAGTGTGTAAAAATGTGTGGCACGAATTAGGATCTCATTTAACGTCCGTGCGTTCCCTTCTTTCAGACATCTCTGCTCAGCAGCACCCGCCCCCACTGACTTCCTGTGGTCAGGGAATGGGATGCGCTGTCCCAGCAACTCAGAGTCCCTTTTGGTACCTGCCAAAAAGCAGGGAACAGAGTGTCTCACAAGCCAAGCCAGTGTGCTCCTCACCACCTCCCACCCCTGTACCCCCCACCTGGGCTGTAGCACGACCTAGGTAAGAGCTCAGATGGCGCCTTCCCAGCCAGGATACCTGGAAGCTGGCAGCTCTGGGTGGGGACTGAGTGGAGAACAGGGTTCCACCCAGGGTTCCTCCTCCTTCTTCCACCCACCTTTCCAGACATTCCTGGCTCAAGCCAGGAGTCAGACACAAGAGGTCCGACCCTGTAGTCCTCTCTTGGTGGTCATGTGCTCCTGGGCCAGTGATTTCTCCTTTGAAGTCCCCAGACCCCCACCTGCCTGTGAGAACCTATTTAGGGTCCCCAAGAGGGGATTTGGACAGAATAGGAAGAATTGGCATCCAGGAAACACTGACCACCCCCATCCATTTACAATTTCCAGATTGCAGGGGAAGGTGTTAGCAACCAAATTGGATTTGTGAAAGGAAGGGGGAGAAAGAGGCCGCCCCCTTTCTACCTCCCCCCAATCCAAGTGTGGCTGGCAAAGGCAGAGAGAGGACAGAGGCTAGAAGAAAGAAAATGTAGGGACCCCACCCCCACCCGGGCTCTCTCTGTTTAATCTCTGGTTCAGCAGCACAGGCGATGAGTGGAAGGTTGGCCGAGCCTGGGGTCCAGTGATGCGTTGGAAAGCCTGCGCTGGGGTCAGCACCCACCACCCAGGGTGTCATAGCGCAGCCAGGGTGCTGTCACAGACAACCCTCTCAGCTTGGATCTCCGAGGCCTCCAAAGCTGACCCCAGATGCAGGAGGAAAACCCCCGGGGGTCTTGTCTGCCAGGCCAGCATTCCCTTTCCCCAGTTCAGCTGTAGGGGATTTCTAGGATGAGAGCTGAGAGCAGGACATAATAATAACAAACGCTGCAAGGCAGCAGCAAGGGGGTGTCAGTTCTCCCCCTTGTAAAATGGGGACAACAGCAGCACCTACCTCACTGGGGTGTTAGGAGCATTAAGTGAGTTGATCTTTGTGAAGGACCCGGAACAGTGCCTGGCAGAAGTATGCTCGATCAGTCTGAGTGATTGCTATTTTTATCACTGGGCTATAACATTACTAATTTTTAATTTTTATTTATTTATTTATTGTCCTCTCCTGAGGACATTTTTTCATTGCTTTTTAGAGAGAGAGGAAGTGAGAGAGGAAAGGAGAAAGAGAAACATCGATGCAAGAGAGAAGCATCGATTGGTTGTCTCCTCTACACACCCAGACTGGGGATAGAACCCGCCACCTAAGGATGTGCCCTGACTGGGAATTGAACCCTCAGCCTTTCAGTTATGGGATGATGCTCCAACCAACTGAGCCACACCATCCAGGGCATTAATTTTTTAAATAGCCAAAAATAAATATGGGAACGACCTCTCCTTTTAGTAATAAATTTTATTAATGTAAAAAAAAAGAGTTGGTTTTCAGAACACTTCCTCTTGCCTGCCCTAGCCCCAGCCCCCACACCCAGATGGTGCATGGCGCCTGTGGTTCTTCCCGTGTCTGGGGCTGGCAGGGCCTGACTTGCCCTGGCCCCATTCCTCCAGTACCTGCGCATTTGGCAAGGTGGGCTCACCTCCGCCTAGCCTGCTGAGATTGGGGCTATCCTGGCAGCTGGGATTTGGCACTAAGTTCACCTCTCAGGTTGGGGGAGTTCTGGCTTCCCTACACACACCCCTCCTGCTTTCTGCATGCAGTTCACACAGAGAGAGAAAGGCAGGGCTGCCTGCCCACCAGGCCTTTCTGAGCCAGGCTGCAGCCGGAGCCAGTCTCTTTGGGGTCTTTGAGAGGAGCTGGGGTCTGGGTCCCAAAAGACATCGGGTCAGACTATTGGTCTCAGTGGGACTCCGTCTGCCCATCAGACACTGTCCGGTTCTCTGTTCTCTTCTCATCCAAAATCCTCGGAGGGACGCTCCCACACGTCCAGGGCCGGCCTTCTCTCCACACATCTCTCTCCCACCATGGCACGCCGACGTTGATTCACTGAATGGAACGTGCCAGTCCTGCTCTCACTGTACCCCTCTCTGACATAGGACCCTGTTGGTCATTCCCCCCTACAGGTCTCCAAGCACTTGGCTCCTGGACACCCCCACCCCCGGCCTCTACCCTGCTCTGCTTTCCTGCCCTCTTTCAGCGTCCTCCTCCCATAGCACTTGCCCTCTCCTGATCTCCTCTCACTCTCCCCGGCTGAGCTCGGCCACACCCCGAGGCTTCCAGCTCCTGTCCCTCCGTGGTACTCCAGACCAGCTGCATCTCCAGCCTGGTTTCTCTCCTGAGCTCCAGACCAATGGATCCGACTCCTCCCTGAGCCCCGTCCCCTGGGTCGGCTCCCTGCCCTCATAGTGTCCCAGCCTGAACTCGGGCTCTCCGCCTCTCAGGTGTGCTCTGAGGAGCCATGCTTGGCCCCTCCCCTTCCCACTTGGCCTCATCTCTCTATGGATACTTGCACAGCCTCTCACTGGTTTCTCACCCCCAGGCACACCCTCCCATCTATCCTCCTCCAGGCAGTCCCAGGGATCATCCTTCAGGCCACCCTGTGGGGCTCCCCTGTGGTACGGACCCCTCAGCCTGCTTCCAGGCTGCCATTTGGGATCTGGCCCATCTCCCAGGCCCTTCTTGCCTCTGCCTCGATACCCCCTAGCATATCCATCCTCATCACTTAAGAGTGTTCTGAGGTCCCCTCCTCCCAGAGACCCTCCCTGATCACACTCTGTCCACTTCCTACCCCACTCATACTCCCATAATCCTCAGTACATCCGTACCCATCCTCACCTGGCACATTTCTGCATCACCTCTCTCCCCACCCCCTGGGCCAACTACCAAAGGGGTGGCAAGGTCACACTGGCCCAGCCTGTCTCTCCAGCCCTCAAGTGGGAGCCATTTGAAGGCTTAGGAAAAATTTTCCTCCTATCTATTTTTATTTGTGTTATCATTGCTGTTGCTGTTAATTGGAAAAAAGTCCAAAGTTCTTTTGGAGTGGGAAATCACATTTAATTCCACCCCTTTATTCCACTCCAAAAGGGAGTGGCAAAACCCCTTTATTGATTTTGCCACTCCCTTTTGGTCCTTCATCCAAATGTAGACACTGTTCCTGAGCGGAGACATAGTTCACTGCTGGTAATTGGTTTACCGACCTCCGCAATCTCCCAGGTCATGGCACGCTCCGCCCCCTCGGCCCCTTGAGCATCTCTTGTGGATGGAGATGGAGGCTGTTTCTAATTTCTGTTCTTCTCCATGCTCATTGCAGGATCAATTTCTTGCAGATAGTTGGGCTTTTTTTCTTTTTAAGCCTGTTGAATTATTTCGTTAGGCCTAACTCCCAGGAGTGGTATTATTGGGTCAGAGGATATTGACTTCTTATGGCTGTGGCCAAGAACCACTTTCCAGAAGGGTTGGACCATTCATGTGGCAACCAGCCATGTACATATACTCTAGTGTCCCATTTTTGCACTAATTTTTCTGTAAAATGAAACTTCAGGATGGATTTCAGCAGTAATTCTTTGACATAAACCACATCCTTCACCCAGCCTAAAGAGGTGGTCACCTCCTTCCATCTTGGAGAGGGGGCCACAGTAAGGAGCCCCCCGTGGAGGTCACAGAAGACCCTGCACTCACAATTATAGCTCACACCAAGCACTTACCATGCATCAGATGCTGTACATTCTCACCTAATCCTCATAAAGTCTCCATGAGGGAGGTCTTCATCTATCCCCTTTCACAGGTGGAAAAACCAAGGTTCAGAGAGGTTAAGAAACTGGCCCAGAGTCAGACAACAGTGGCATCAGGATTTGACCCTGTCGGTGTCTGGCTCCAGAGCACTGTTCTTCGTTATTAACTCTAGACCCATCTGGAGGGGCCAGACCTCAACCACCTTCAGGAGAGTGAGAAAGACAGGGGAGGGCAGGGGCTACTGCAGGATAGTGTCCTGAGCCATTTCTGCCTCAACGCACCCAGAGCCAGAGCCGTGAGGGGCAGGGCCAGTCCTCAAAGGCCCGTCCAGCTGGCTGGCAAGGTAATCAGGAGGGTCCCCTGGGAGCCTCACTGATGACAATAATGACACCGAGAAGTAACGTTCATTAGGCACTTACTGCATATGTATTGGCTGATTAAGTCTTCAGCCCTATGCAGTAGGGCCAGGGGTGTCCAACCTGCAGCCCATCACAAAATCGTAAATTTACTTAAAATGTTATGAGATTTTTTTTTGTGTGTGTGTGTGTAATTACGTATCGCAAGGTATTGAATGTGTGGCCCAAGACAACTCTTCTTCCGGTGTGGCCCAGAGATGCCAAAATGTTGGACCCCCATGACTGTTGGGCTGCACACTCCCAGATAAGGAAGTGGGGGCTCACAGAGTCTGCGGGAACCACAGTGGGTGGGCCTGGCGCTCCCTAAACACATTTCAGCTGGAGATAGTCTCAGCGGGAGGAAAGGCAAGTGGCATGAAGTTGAGTTCTTTTTGCTTGCGACTTCAGGCTAATTGCTGTTCCTCTTTGGGCCTCAGTTTTTCTATCTTTAAAAATGGGTTTTCCATGCTGTTAGCACTCTTGCAAACATGGTGAACATTCCTAAAACCCACCTGCCTTTCGGTAAGAAGTATGACAAACACCAACCCCATCAAGTAACACAGTACAAGAAGGGCAAGGATTCCTCTGCGCTCCGGGGAAGTGGCCTTTTGACAAGAAACAGAGTGGCTATGGAGGGCAGACTAAGTTGATTTTCCGGAAAAAGGCTAAAACTACAAAGAAGACGGTGCTGAGGCTTGAATGTGTTGAGCCCAGCTGCAGATCTCAGAGAGTTCTGGCTGTTAAGAGATGCAAGCTTTCTGAACTGGGAGGAGATAAGAAGAGACAGGGCCAAGCGATCCGGTTCCTAACTTCATGTTCTGTTGTGTTATGTGACAATAAAATCATGAGGATATGTTCCAAAAAAAATGGGGGTAAGAAGGGGCTAAGTTTGGTCCAGGCCCTTTCATCTCTAAATTATGAGTTCTTGGGCAGGTGTCCCCCAACTAGGAATTGTGGGTGGGGGCGTACATGTGTATGCAGCCCGAAGCTTCCATTCGCCCACTCCCGGACCTCTGGCTTCTCAGCTATCTGCAGATAAACACAGTGACTTAGAGAATCTCCTGGTACCTTTTCTAAAGTCTACTGGTTGCTTTTACTTTTTTCTTATATTGCTGCCCCTTCTGGAAGTTCCTGCTCTGTGGGGGCGGGCTCCCCTGAGCCTGCCTCTTTGTTCACGAAGGGGGCCAGCAGAGTGTGGCAAGAGAGGGTCTGCACATCGGCCTTTTGTTTGAGAACATGGAACCTCTGTGCCCACCCGCCACCTACAGACCCCCCGGCCCCTCGCCCTGTGGCTGCCGCCCCAGCCCGCCCCAATCCAGGTGGAGTACCACACGGGGGAGCCCTTAACCCCCACTCCTGCCCGGGTGGCACCTTCATTCTAGCAAGAAACTTGGTGTTTTAAGTCCCAGCTCTGCCACCTGCTTGCTGTGACCTTAGAAGATTTCTCCTCTGATCCTTGGTTTCCCCATCTGTCAAATGTGAGGGGTGGGCAGGACCCCCTTGCTCTGTCATCCTCCCTAGGAGACCTTCACTGAGGAGGAGACCTGCTGCTCCAAGCCGGGCAGGCACCACAGGGAGGAGGGTGGGACCTTCCCTGTGGGACTTCCTTTTCTTTTCCCCCCAAGTATATCTTACACTTAACATGTGTAAGAGCTCACATATCTTACTTGTGAAAGACACAAATCTCAAGTGCATAGCTCAGTGCAAGTGTATGTATGCAGATAACCAGGAAGCAGCCCCCAGACCAAGAATCAGAACATTTCCAGTGCCCCAGAAGTCTCCTTTGTGGCCCCCCAAATCCATACCGTTCCCAAAGCTTCCACGATTCTGCTTGTCACCACAAACCAGCTTTGCTGTGTTTGAGCTTCGTTGGGATGCACTCAGACCGCTACACCCCTTGCCTCTGGGGTTTTCCATTGTGTCTGACACTCGATCCAGGCGCGCGCCCCGGGGGCCTGCTGTTTCCCCTGACGCATGATGGTGCTGATGCACCATCGTACACTTTCCTGCCCCTCTTACTGGTGGCACATGGGTTGTTTCTGGTTTGGGGTTAGAACAAGTAAAACTGCCGTGAACGTCCCGGTGGGGGATTTTGGTGGCTGGGAGCCCTCCTTTCTCCTGGCTGTGTCACCAGGAGTGGGATGCCTCGGCCCCGGGGAGAGGCATGGATTCAGCGTTAGGAGGCGCTGCCGAGCACTGTCCCGAAGTGGCAGCGAGCATGCGCACACCCACCTGCCTGCGTGTGGATCTTGCCAGTGTTGGCATGGTCATTTTAAAAACGCTTCTCGTTCTGGGGGGTGTGCAGCGCATTCATGGTGCTTTCCCTTTGTATTTTTCTGATGACTCATGAAATCGAGCATCGTTTTTCTGTTCTTTGGCCATTCTGCAAAGTCCCTGCCTGTGGGAGGTGTCACGGGGTCAGCAGTAGGCAATCCTCTGTGAGTGAGAGGAAAGTGGGGTTTCCCACCCGGTGTGTGCTCCCCACCGAGTTCTGGGGACAGGGGTTGCAGCAACCAACCCAAAGTGGAAGCACTCACATATGTACCTCCCAAACACCCCTCATTGGACTCAGGGGAGACTAAGGTTCAAAGAGGCAGAGTGACTTGCTCAAGGCCACACAGCACAGCAGAAGCTGAGCAAAGACCACAGCCAGGACCATCTGTTAAAATGGGCTGAGGGGAGAGGCCTCAGCCTTTGCTGCAGATTTTCGACCAGGGCCCAGAAGGTGTGTGGGCAGGCAGGGCCTGAGAGAGAATTCTGTGGCCTTCTCAAGGCATCAGTTTGGCGGGGAGTATTTGGAGGGAGAGGTGAGGGCCCCTGGGGCTCAGGTGTCCTCTCTCTTCCTCTGGGGCCTTAGAGCTGCCTCGCTCCCAGCCCCAGATGCCCACCCACGAGAGAGGGTCACCACTGTCCTGCGTTTGCCTTCACCACTCCAGGTGTTTCTTCCTGCTTTTACAAATATGTGGTCTGGTTTTGAATCTTTGCAACTTTATTTTAATGGTATCTAACTGTTCTTCTGTACCTTGCTTTTTTTCTCAATATAATGATTAAACAAAAAGACTTATGATTGGAGATGGAGAAGCATTGGTCCCTTCAAGAGATATTTGAGTATATTATTGGTGATAATTATTGATGTTTACCTAGCACTTCGTGTGCCACCTCTACTCTCAGGATGTTACATCTATTAACTCATTTAATTCTCACTACAATGCTATGAGATATTGTTATTATTACCGATGGGGAAACTGAGGCACGGCAGCTTTTCAGGACAAAATCCTGGGCTGTTGGAGCCAGGGTGCTGGCCTGGGCAGACTCACAGAGGACTTGAAGGATGACCAGATGGGGGAGGTGAGGAGACCTGACCCATACTGCTGCTGCCCCAGGAGCTGGACTCGTACTGTCCCGAGCAGGGGGGCTCTGGGCAGAGGGTGGGACCCTGACCCTGAAGCCAGCACCATCCCTCTGCTCCCTGATGGAAAGGAGCAGTCCCCACCTGGGGACGAGATGGTTGGACCCCCCCCCAACTCCTCCAGCCTCTGAGCCGCCCTGCGTGGGCTGGTCCTTCCTGTCCGGTCCCTCTGCCCCAAAGCACCCTCTGACGCAGACCGCCAGACCCTCCCCACCCTCTCGTGACCACCAGAACCTCCTCTTCAGGCTCTTGAGTAGCCAGCACAGCACCCTCTTGGCAGACCGGCAAATTGACTGCCAGGGAGAATGGAAGAATGGAAAGGGGCTCTGGGATCTGAAGGGCCTGGGCTGGGTGGGGTCCCAGCTTTATCACTTTGCAGCTATGGGACCTTCAGCAGTTGTCTTCACGTCTCTGAGCCTCAGTTCCCTCACCTGGAAAGTGGGCTTCATTCCTCCCGGTTGCTGGGAGGGGCTGGGAGGTGTTTGCACGGTGCTTCCTCACCGCAGGGCTGGACCCCAGTGCGCGGCCATGAGGACTGCCGCTACGTACTGCTGGGCGCTAATGGGCCCAGCACATTGGCTCTGAGCTGAACGAAAACCCTGGGCTCTGGGTTCAGACTCCAAACACTTACAGCATGTCCTGCCCTTGGGCCCCAGCACAGCATCCGGTGGGTTCTGAGCCCCCACTTCCCTGCCTCATCAGGACCTGAGTGGGGCTGAGGGCTTCATTCTCTCCCCCACCATCTTGGGCTAGGGGCCCACTTGGCATCAGGCCAGGAGCCCACGCAGCACAGCCCGCACCCGCAACAGATGGGAAAAGGGGGGGCAGTCATGTTCCTCTGATTCAGACGCTGGGGTGGGGAGGGGGCCACACACGATCCGATGAGCCCACCTCCTCCCTGGCCTTCCTGTTGGTGGCAGAGCTGGTGGCTCTGACAAAAGAACAGCTTGTGCACCCACCTCCGTCGCCTGCACGGTTTCTCCCTGCAACCGCGTCTGTGTAAACAGCACCCCACGTCCTGTTCCCTCCTGGCAGGTCTGGCTCCCTCCGCGGGAGGAGGATGCTTTGCTAGAGACAGAAGGATTTGGCTCCAGAGGCGTCAGCTTTGCCCAGCCCCAGCGTAGAAAATTCAAAAGGGTCTGCCTCAGTTTCCTCATCTGTAAAACATGGACACTAAGAACACCAACAAAAGCGAATGAGGGTCTCTGAGGGTTCATGAGCAAATATGTGTCGAGCGACAAGGATGGGCCTGGAATACTCATTCAGAGGTGTGCCCCTCACAGTGAGTGTGGTGCAGTGGAAGGAGGGAAACTGAGGACCCCCAGCCACGGCCCTTCAGCACTGAGCAGGAATGCCCTCCGTGAGCCTTGACCTCAGGCCAAGGTTTCCTGGCAGTCTGGCGCCTGCGAACGCAGTTTGAGGCTGGGCCTGTCCCTCCGTGGGCCACCTGTGGTCAAGGGAGGGTTCTGGAGGTAGCAGCTGACTGTCAGCCAATGTGTTACAGTTCACATTCTGCTTTTACAGTCCAGGAGGGCCTTTACTTCTGTACATGTGCCCTGGGGGTGGGCGGAGCAGGGCCAGCGGTCCCTTTTTACAGGAGGGGAAGCTGAGGCACCAGGTTTAGTCAGCAAAAGAGTCTGGATTCCTAGGACCCTGGGGAGTGGGAAGGAGCCTTCTGGACAGTGAAGGTTAGTATAACGGGGACCAAGGTGAGCCCACCTGCCCCCATCTTGGGGTGGCGTGGCAGAACGGAGTATCAGTCCTTCCAGACAGTGATTGCAGTAACCAGGCTGTGTTCATTGGCATTTACTGCTGAATCACCCCCCGCCCCAGACCTTCTAAATAGGTACAGTTGCCTGTGCTGCATGTGAGCAGCCCAAGGTTCAGAGAGGTAGAGGCACTTGCTCAGAGTCACACAACAGGTTGGCTCCCCAGCTGGATTTGAACCCTGGGCTGTCTGACTCCAGAATCCGTGATCTTATCCACACACCACCCTGGATAGCAGGACTGGAGCACTATCCCGGAAGCCCCTGGGTCTGCCTGGTACCCAGACAGAGCCCTGCCCTGTCACAGAGAAGCTTGGCAAGTGAATGAGGGGAGATTAACACAACCAGTGCACACCCTTCCAGCTATGGGGGCATCACCTGTGGCCGTGAACTCTGACTGCACGTTAGAGCCCCCGGGAGCTTTTCTGGAGCCCCACCACCAGCCCCCCACCTGCCATTGGCTGAGATGTCCTGAGGACAGGAGCCAGCTGCTCTCAGCCGGCCAGCACACACCTGCCTGACCTTGGTCAGTCGAGCTGGATTTGAATCCTGAGCTGTCTGACTCTGTGGTCTAAAGAAGCTGTGCTAGACACCCAGTTTGCTTCCTGCAGCTGGTGTTAGTGGCTTCATTTTGCATACGGGGAAGCTGAGGCTCACCTAGGATCACTCAGCAGAGGTGGTGGAGTCTCCAAGACCTGTGTCCCTTCCCTTCTTCCCTCCGAGTGACCTCACATGCCCCATTCTCTGCCCCTTAAGCAGCAGGAGCTCCCAGCCCACGTGAACTTCTCAGCTGCCCCCGCCCCTGCGCCTGCGGTGCCCACCGCCCTGCACTCCAAGATGGATGAACTGGAGGGGCAGCTGCTGGCCAAGGTGCTGGCCCTGGAGAAGGAGCGCGCGGCCCTCAGTCACAGCAGCCACCGTCAGCGGCAGGAGGTGGAGAAGGAGCTGGACGCCCTGCATGACCGCGTCGCTGAACTGGAACATGGTAGGTCCTGGGCCCCGCAGGGGGCGGGGCAGGCGAGGCCTGGGTCCTCAGGTGGGTCCTCAGGGTGGCAGACTCACTGGAGAAGCATTTTTGTGCTCTCTGGAGGCTAAAGATAGGCCAGTGGGGAGGAGGCTGTGAAACACAAGAGGGCGGGTGTAATTGGTGGCTATATTATCATCATTATTCTTATTTTCTAACACATCGTGTATCGGAGTGGGCTGAGGACTCGACACATCAGCTGGCTTCCTCCTCCCAAGCCACTGAGGGATGGTACTGCTGTTGTCCCCACTTCACAGATCAGGAAACTGATACTCAGAGGGGTCAAGGGACTTACCCAAGGGCACACAGCCAGTAAGGAGTGGGTCTAGACTTCAGACCAGGTCTGACTGCAAAGTCTGTGCATTTAACCATCCCACAAAATAGCACCTTCATGAAGCAGAAATCTGTCGTTTGTTTACCACCTGGGCCTGGCAGGTGGTAAACATTGGGGTCAGGGAAGCATGAGGCAGTGGCCAGTGGATGGCTGTGACCGTCAGGAGACCTAGTTCCCAGCTCCCTGGCTGTCATAGACTTGCTCCGTGACTTCAGATGCTTGCTTCCTTTCCCCAGGCCTCATTTTCTTCATCTGAAAAGTGCAGCTTTAGGGCTTGTGAGCCCTCAGGGACTTTTCATCTTTGAAACCTTGTGAGGATCACCCTTAAGAGGCTTAGGGACAAATTGGAGTGCCAGGAAAAACCATGAGCAATTGGCCGGGACCAGCTTAGATATTAGACAGGAGTTCTGGAGAAAGAAATCCAGGAGGCTTCCTGGAGGAGGGAGGCCTCAAGCTCATCTGAAAGCAGAGGTGGAGAGTGAATTTTGGAGTGAAGCAGGGGCACAGCTGAGGGGAGGCATAGCAGGTCCTAGGGACTAGTACCCCCATTCTGAAGTGTGCCCTACCCACTCCGCCCTCACCAGTATCCACTGATTCCACTTTACCCACCCCCTTCAGGGTCCTCAGCCTATAGCCCCCCTGATGCCTTCAAGATCAGCATCCCCATTCGCAACAACTACATGTACGCCCGTGTGCGCAAGGCGCTGCCCGAGCTCTACGCCTTCACCATCTGCGTGTGGCTGCGGTCCAGGTCAGGGGGCACCGGCCAGGGGACCCCCTTCTCCTACTCGGTGCCAGGGCAGGCTAATGAGATTGTGCTGCTAGAGGCGGGCCACGACCCCATGGAGCTGCTGATCAATGACAAGGTCAGTGGGGGTGGGCAGAGCTGGAGAGATGGGGGCAGGGGTCACCCTTCCAGGAACACCACCCTGTGCTGGGCCCCATGTGCGTGGGCCCTTTCCATTCTCCTGCACATGCGCCATGCCAGGCTGGGGTCTGGATACACAATGACAAGCCAGACCTGGGGCTGGCCGAAGAGAGGCTTGTGTCTGTGAGAGGCTGTGAGTGTGGCACTCCATTGACAGGAGGCATGTGAGGCTTTCAGAAATTCTGTGACTTCCCAAGGACCTACCTATGGAGAGGTACCTCCCAGAACCCACTGAACTCCCACCTAGCAGGAGGTGCCCCTTCTGGGTGCCCCGGAAGAGAAGGAAGGAGATGGGCCCAGGGGGCAATGAATTTTTCCTGCTATCCAGTCGGTCCTGAGAAGACCCGGGAAGGTGGACTGCATCTAGATCCCACTGACCCTGTTCCCCTGACACACTCCTGGTCTGCTATCCTTGGCCCCGCCCACAGTCAGCGCTCAGTTCTTAGCAGAAATTCAGCACCCTGGACAGGACACAGCGAACCCATCCCAGGAATCTCTGGAGTCCTTCCGGTGCCAACCTCCAAGGCTACTCGCAGTTCTCCTATTCCAGCCTCTAAGCGTTTGCTCCCACTGTGCTCCCCACGTGGTTTGTCTTGCAGCGGACGGTCAGAGTCTGTTGCCATCCAGATGTGCTTCGTCTCCATGTCTCCTGTTTCCACAGCCCCCTCTTCCTCTGGGCCTTTATCACCTCTATATGGCCCGAACAGCCCCTGTTATTTTGTCCCTGAAGCCCTTCCCTCCTGTGCAGACTCAGCTCACTTGCAGCTAGGACCAGATTCATATCCCCAGTGTCCAGAGCAAGTAGGCTTCAGAGAATGTTGCATTTTATTGTGATCTCAGAGAGCAGGAGATGAAAGAGCCCTTTGGGAGCTCCAAATCCACAGGCAGCAGGTGCCCTTCGTCTGACCAGCAAATGCTAACCAATCAGCAGCAGCTTCAGAAGATTCTGAGGCTGGGTCTGGGCTCGTGATTGATTAGCTGTGTCTGCCTTGGGTAGCCGAGGCGGAGGTGGCTGCACATTTGCCATCCCTTGCCTGACCTCCTCACTTTACAGATGAGGAAGCTGAGGCCAGGGAGGAAAGTGCAACCTCCCCAGGTCCCACAGGGGGTCGGTTGGCAGAGCCAGGGCCAGAGGCGAGTGCCCGGCCCAAGTCCAAGGCATGCTCCGCCACTGCCGGTACTTCTCTAGCCAGCTGTGTGCCAGGAACCGTGTGAGGTGTTCGAGGGAAGATAGGATTGGAGACTTGGCTCCTGCCCCATGTGATCTGACCTGGCTGTTAGTGACTAAACTACCTGGAGACAAAGAAAACCAAACCAGCACTGACTAGTCCCTTGTCATCTGAGTGAAGCTGCCTGGTCAGGTCGGGCAAAGAGGAGAGAGTGGTGGGGAAGGCACTGGGCTGGGAGGAAGCCTTGGGTCGGTCCCTGGGAGGAAGGACACGGGTCCCCTCACCCCACTGCTCCAACTTCCGCCTTGTGACCTCTGACCTGGAGCTGGGGAATCTGTGTCCAGGTGGCCCAGCTGCCCCTGAGCCTGAAGGACAACGGCTGGCACCATATCTGCATCGCCTGGACCACACGGGACGGCCTGTGGTCTGCCTACCAGGATGGGGAGCTGCGGGGCTCTGGTGAGAACCTGGCTGCCTGGCACCCCATCAAGCCTCATGGGATCCTTATTCTAGGCCAAGAGCAGGTATGGCTCAGGGATATCGGGGCTTGAGCCCCAAGTTGATATCCCACCCCCTCAGGGCCCCTGAGGAGAAAGGGCTAGGCAGAGGGACCCTGAAAGTGCAGCAATGATCACTCAGTCTGACCCAGCCATTCTGCAGATGATCCAGCAGACTGAGACCCTGGCCGGGCCCAGACGTGCCCAAGGAGCTAGAGCCTTAGGGGTGGGGCCAGAGCTGTGGGGGTGGGGCTAGAGCTGGGGTGGGGTGGGGGCTTCAACTAGGTATGGGGGTTGGGGGTCCAGCTGACTCCCTGAGTCTGTCTGCCTGCCTATCTGTTCTGCTCTCTCACTCCATGTCTCTCTCCTTTTTCTCTACTCTCTTCACCCAGGATACCCTGGGAGGCCGGTTTGATGCCACCCAGGCCTTTGTGGGTGACATTGCCCAGTTTAACCTGTGGGACCACGCCCTGACACCTGCCCAGGTCCTGGGCATTGCCAACTGCACTGCGCCACTGCTGGGCAATGTCCTACCTTGGGGAGACAAGCTGGTGGAGGCTTTTGGGGGTGCAACGAAGGCCGCCTTTGATGTCTGCAAGGGGAAGGCGAAGGCATGAGGGGCCACCTCCTCCAGGGCCCCTCCCTTGACTGCCAATCTGGGGACCTTACAGGAGGGGGGCACCTTCCCTCTCAGCCTACCCACACATTGGCCTCCCCTCCTGCTTCTCTCCTGGCCATGCCTCTCATTTCCCACCCGCCCCCTAACCCACAGCTCCAGAACACCCTGCCCCTGCAATAGCTGTCCCCTGATCCTGCCTGGATGGGGACAAGCAGCTCAAGTCAACAGGCCAAGCCTGGGCTGGGAAGCAGTGCCCGTGGCTCTGCCCACCATCCTGGCATTATGCCCCAGCCATCTCCTACCCCCGCCACACTCCATCAACCATATCTGATTCCACCAATGCCAACAGCATCCCCATGGGGCTGTGTGGGAGGGAGCACCCACTATCTCAGTGGCAGGGAGGCCATCCACCCCCTGTCCCCCATGCACCTTCCTCTTCAGGGCCACAGCAGGCTGTAGAGCAGTCCCTCCAGCAGAGAAGGGGATGACGGGGACGTGAGAGACTCAGACTCATCCCTCCTCCATCTTCCCACCAGCTGACAGTCAAGAGTAATGGGATCTGGATGGACCCTCTCCCCCACAGCCCCCATGGACACCCTTCATTTCTTTGTGTACAGTGAGTTGACTGTTGGTTCCATGCCCGTCCCAATCCCACCTCAGTTTCCAGGACATTTCCTCCTGAACTCTGGCCTGGAGGGTTAGGGACCAAGACCACAGCTGTGTCCACTGCTGGCATGGTCATTTCTCCCCCTTTGTGGCTGGGACAGGGCCTGGGCCACTTAGGCCTGAGCTGGAAGCAGCATGAACCATAGGCTCTGTACACCGGGGAACCCACACCACCTACTCCTCTGCATGGCCCCACAGCCTCTGAGGAAGGAAGGAAGAAGCTGAGTGAGCAGGGAGAAGCATGGATTGGTGTGCGGAGTGCTGCCTGAGAAGGAGCAGCCCCGGTCCTAGCCAGCTCTGCTGTGCAGCCTTCTCCAAGTCCCTGCCCTCTCTGGGCTAGCCTTCCTCCTTTGTGAGAAAACATGAGATAGTCTGTGACTTCAGGTGGACAGGGTAGGGCAAGCCCGACAACTTCCCTGGTGACCGAAGGGCATCACAGGGGCAGGTCCTGGGACTGGGCAGCATGTGGGATCTGGCTAGGCAAGGGTCAGGGTCAGCAGCTGGCTCCAGAGGGTCAGAGGAGAGGGCCAGGAGCAAGGCAGACCAACCTCATGTGCAGATTATAAAAAGCAGCTCTCTGGATAACCCCCCAGCCTGGCACTGTTGCCTGAGTGTGTCTCAATGGGCTAGTGGCTTCCTGTCCCCACCCTTGAGTCCTCACCAGCTTCCCCAAGAGAGTAGAAGGATGCCAGGGCTGAGAAAGCTACCCAGTCTGATCCCTACTTGTGCAGATAGGGAAGAGCTCAGAGAGGGCAAGTGACTTGCACAGGACCACCCAGCACCATGGGGCAGAGCCAGGACTAGGACCCAGCGCTCTGACTCTTCTTCAGAGCTCTTCTCCCCACACTGCACTGCCTGCCCATGAGGGTCTGAGTGTGGCCTACACCTGGTGAGTGGGCATTGAAGAGATCAGAATGCTTTCGAAATGACCACTGGAACATCTCCCTTTATGAAATACATCTTGGCATCCTCTGCCCCTTGGGAGGCATGATCCTGGGCACCCTGGCAGGAATGGAGAGCTGAGAACACAGGGGCCCCTTTGCTACCAGCTGCTGACCCTCTCTGGGCAGCTGCAAGCTCCCTGACTCAGTGGGCACAGGTGCATTTTGCCCCGTTTTGTTCCCTGCCTCTGCACCCCAGTGCCACCTAGCCTGGGTCAGTGTCACAGCTGGGGCAGTGGAGGCTTTTCTGAGACTGTCCTCCAGCCCCCAGATCCTTGCTTCCATTTCAAGAGCACAAGCAGACCATTCAGCACCTTGGGCCCAACTCCCCTCAGAAGGACATAGGAGAAGGAACCATGGTGCCACAGCCAGAACCTGCTGAGATCTCAGTTGCCCTGGTAACAGCCAATGACATCAGCCCTCACGCTGGGTCAAGTGTCTTGTAGTGACGTCGCTGTTGCTGGGGTGATGGCAGTGTTTGGAACTTAGATTTCAGGGACACTGGATGCTGGGCTTTGTTGGGTCTCTCTTTTGGTTTTTAAGGAAGCAGCTTTTGTGGAGGGTGTGGGGGCAAGAAAGGGTCTTAGGATAGAGATGGCAGAGCGTGCGTGACCACTTGAGCCCATCCAGAGAATGCCCCAAGTCCTTCATGCCCTGTCATGGTCATGATGAGACACCTGACGCACTTGGTCAGCCCTCCAGAGGGAACAGGTTCAAACCAGAGGTGTCAGGGTGCGGGCTCTGGGTCTGGGCCGTGGTCAGTAGCCTGGATGCCCATTTCTATCCCAGAAAACTGAAAGCTCCATAGGCCCCACCCCTTCATACCTGGCTGCATGCCTGCTCTTTGGACTCCAAGCTTTGATCTTCAGCTGCTCCCAGGCCCAGCCGAGGAGGTAGGGAAAGAGGATCTAGAAGTGGGGCTCGATTGTGTCCCCAAGCCACAATCCCTTCACACAGTGATGCGGGTGCCATGTTTGTTACATCCTTTGTAAGTGTCAGATGCTGTGCTGAGCGCCTCACGGGCACAGTCTCATCCATCCTCCCAGTGCTAGGGCTGTTCTCAGCTCCATCACACACTCGAGGAAGCAGGAGCACAGAGAGGTTAAGTAACCTGCCTGGTGTCTATCAGCCAGCCCAGAGTTCAAACCACAAGCAGGTTACTTCGAGAGCCCACCCTCAGCCCAAGGGGACAATCGCTCCCACACTCTGGAGTGGGATTCGGGCATCATTGCTCCTGGTGGCTTTTGGCTGAAGGGATGCACCTGACCCTCTTCGCTGCCCCTCAGTTTGAGGTGGAAGAACAGAGGCTCGGCATGGGCCGGCCCCAGGGCCAGGGTCCTGTGGGGGAGGCTGTGGGAGGGGTCCCAGTCCCTTCAGGGAACATGGCCCTCTGCAGTGGGCCCCCCTCCTCCACTGGAGGGAGATTCCAGGAGAGCTGAAAGGTGAACTGTCTCCCGAGAGCCCCACTCAGGGCAGAGGAGGGAACATTTCTCAGACTCCAGCTTTGGGCCAGGCCCTGTTCCAGGTGCTCCACAGCTCTTACCTGCCAGATTTTCCCACCTCTGTGGCATGTTGTGCCCCTGGTCAGCTCCCAAGGGGACAGATCACCTTGCCACAATTGTGCATGACCTCGGTCCACAGATTCGGACAGAAGGTCTCTTAGAGGGGTTTGAAGCCCCCATCTTACACATGAGGACAGCGGGCCCCACAGAGGGTGAGCGGCCCTGGGGACCACCCAGCCAGGACCTTAGGAGAACCAAATCCAGCTTTCCAACTCTACATTAAGTGCTCTCTCCACAACATGGTGGCCCCCCCTCTCCAGAACTGGTCCCTTTTTCTGTTTTCCTGAACAAACTGGGGACGGGCCCCTTCCCAGAGATGGGATCATTTTCTTTACCTCCTTTGTCCCAGCTGCCAGCTACCCCAAGCCCTCCCTCCCCCATGACCCCTGACCTCTGACCCTGCTGCGTAGAGAAGAGGTGTATGGGGGCCCAGACTGAGCAGTGAGTGAGCATGTCAGGCTGTTGGACACTGTGAAATTAGTGCACCCTACTGGTGACCCACCCCCTCCCGTCCTCCTGGCCCAATTTTGTACATAAAGTGACATGAGATGCAATGTGTGTGTGTGTATGTGATACATCATGGATTTTTGTTACTTTTATGTTTTTGTAAATTTGAATGTTCAAAATAAACATGATGTTTAACTCCGAGGCTCTTCTTGCAAGGCTGGGGCACCCTGGGAGGGGGCAATGCAGGGCAGGAAGGAGGAGCTACTTGGGGCAGGGCCGTGGGCAAAGACGGGAGGTGCCACCTCAGTGTCCCACAGCCTGACCCCCACAACTTGACAGGGTCTGCCAAAACCCCGGTGCAGACATGCCCGCTCCCCAGGATTTATGCAGCAAGGATGTAAAGAACACAAGTCCCGTGTGGAACGTGTCCCAGT
This sequence comes from Anoura caudifer, assembly GCA_004027475.1. NCBI lineage: Eukaryota > Metazoa > Chordata > Mammalia > Chiroptera > Phyllostomidae > Anoura > Anoura caudifer. Next base: position 59,908 of record PVKU01004679.1, read on the forward strand.
TCTGATAACTGGCCTCGTTCCTAACGCCCCATCCCACCTCGTGCCCCAGTTCTGGGAACAGGTCCCTGACTTGTTCCCTGAGACCTGATCTGCCGGAGTCACTTGCCGGACCCCCAGAGTGGTGCCTCCCCTGGAGTCCTGGGCAGGTGGGGGAGGGGAAAGGAAGTTGGCCCTGGTGTACCAGAGAATACCCAGGTCAATCCAGAGAATACCCAGCCATGTGCTATGACAAATAGAGACATTTACTAAAGAAGATACAAGACACAAGAAACACTGTACACAGGACAATGACACCTCAGTCCCCTTCAAAGTAGTTACCTTGGCACCTCACACAGTTCTCCCATCAGCTTCCCAGTTGTATTTTCCTGAATCTCATTGACAGTCTGAAATCTTTTCCTTTTCAAAGGTGATTTTAGTTTTGAGAAAAGCCAGAAGTTGCAGGGTGCCAGATCTGGGCTGTAGTTGAGCTGAGTTACCTGGATGATTTGCTGTTTTGCCAAAATCTCCGCACAAGACATGATGCTTGAGCAGGCATGTTGTTGTGATGAAGCTGCCAATCACCAGTTGCCCGTAGCAGTGGCCTTCTGAATCATCCAAATAGTTTCCACAGAGTAATGTTAAAGCTTAACATAAAATTTGATGCAGATTAATTCCTCTACTTGCTCAGTCATTTTAAATGAGACAGCCACACAGTACACATGCTCATTCAATGGCATCTACCACCCCCACTGACTAGTACAGTGAAGTCTTCATGTTTCATGCATGAGCATTCCAGTCCACTCTCCTTGGCTGCCAGGTTACATTCATGGCATGCAAACCATTCTCGTTATATTAACAATGGCTGGACTTTCTCCAGACAGACCTCGTATTTCAACCCTTTCCCTCCCCCATGGTCTACTTGGACACCTCTGACTCATTGGCCTCTAAACTGGACTCTCTGACAGCCCCCTACCCACCCCTCCAGCACCACCCATCCCTGGGAGGCCTTGATCAAGTCCCCAGCCTTCCCCATCCACACCGTCTGAGGGACACAGCCTCCAGCCTCCTGCTCCATCATAGTGCCACTGGACCTTGTCCTCGGCTGGCCCCTGTGAACAGGTAGGGGACTAATCAGCAGCCAAGGGGACACACCAGCAAGGCAAGCCTTCCCAGACTTTTCCAAAGTTTTCCAACTTTCACAAGAGTGAATTCACCCCACAACGACAAGGGAAACGCTGGAAGTGCACTTGAAAGAGGGCAACTGTGTTTGAGTTATCTGAAAAATCATGTGCTTTCTTCATTCTATTCCAGAATGAGCCCAGATTTGTTTGGTGTTTTTTTTTTTAAACATTTTACTTATTTATCTTTAGAGGTGAAGGGAAGGAGAGAGGGAGAGACGGAGAGAAATATCAATGTATGGTTGCCTCTCGTGTGTCCCTTGCTGGGAACTGGCCTGCAACCCAGGCATGTGCCCTGACTGGGAATCGAACTGCAATCCTTTGGTTCACAGGCCAGCGCTCAATCCACTGAGCTACACCATCCAGGGCCCATATCTGTTTTTAAATATTGTTTTTAATTACTTATCACTGAGCACAATTAAACTTCAGGCCACTATGCCTTGTTTATCCTCTCTCCCTCTGATTCACTTACAAACAGCCTCCGTCCCCCTCAGCTGGCAATGTGTGTCCCCCCCCACCCCCCGCTCCTGGCCGTACCCGCATAGTGGAACGCCAATGCGGAGAAGTACAGGGCTCTGCTGTGAGCTGACCCTCGCGTCAGATTCACAGCCAGGGGTCCCTGAGGGGCGCTTCTTCATGCCCTGCAACCTTAGCACATTTTTCTGTGTAAGGGTTTGCTCTCCAAAATGACTAAAAACACCTGCCTGGTTTTCCTCTCACCTCAGTGGCTCTCAAACCTCAGCCTGCACCACAATCACCTCCTTCAAGCACCGATTGCTGGGCTCCAGCCCTAGAGCTTCCGCGTCAGGAGGTCCGGGGTGGGGCCTGACCTTCTGCATTTCCAGCAAGGCCATGCGGTGCTGTGGAGGCTGGGCTGCCCTCTGAGCACCGCCACTTTGCTTCATTGGGTGCTGCTCCTCAGGCTCCTTGCGGCCCCTCCCCGTGCCCCTGGCCTCTGAGTCTTGCGGCGGTTCCTCCGGGTGCAGTCCTGGGTCTGTCTCCTCACTCTCTCCGGACCCTCTCCCCAGGAAACCTCGTCCAGGCCTGTGGCTTGAACCACCTGATGACTTTCAAACCCTGACCCTTCCCAGGCCTTTCCCTGAACTCCACATGGGCCTGTCCTGGTTGCCTAATAGGAATCTCAAAAGTAATGTATCCCAAACTCTGGGTCGCCCCTCTACTTGGACCCCCATCATCTGCTTAGGTAGGCTCGCCATCTTCCAGTCGCTCAGATATACACGCGTTGTCACTGACTTCGCGCGTGCTCTCACCCATCCGACTCAATCTGCCACCTCTGACTCTGCCACAAGCGTGAACCTCCAACCTGTGCACTCCCCCCGACTTCTGCCACCACTCTGCTCTGAGCCACCGCCATCTCTCAACCAGACAACTGCAGGGCCTCTCGGAAAACCCACTCTCTGCAGCACACCGAACAATCGTGTTGCAGTAAAAGAGAGTCCTTCCCTTCCGTAAAACTCTCCACAGCTCTCCAGGACACTGGGGGGGAAAGCCCTGTGTGGCCTGGCCCCGGTCCGCCTCTCAGATCTCGTGCACTAACTCTCTCTGTTCCCCACATGACCCCCTGAGACACACAAGCCTCTGTCCATCCCTTGGGCATACTCCAGATTCAGGGACTTACCTGCATTCTTCCCTCAGCCTGGAGCACATCGTCCCTTAGTTCTCAGAGACCGGCGCCTTCTTGTCACTCAGGCGTCAGCTTGACACGCAGAAGTTTTGCTGACCCTCCCACCTTACGGAGCTGCCTGGTTACTCTCTGCCATTCACCATGTCCTCTTGTGACCCCAGAACTGGGAACTAAGCCCTTCCTACTCACCCGAGACCCAGACCTGTCAGGGTCACGGGCTCTATCAGCCATTTTAATTCTCTCCATAGCACACCCCTCTCTTTGATAATGAACTTGCTCACTTTACTTTTAACTGTAAGTCACTCAGCATGATTGCTCCATGACAGAAGGGACCATATTTGCCTTTTTCGTCACTGTGTATATCCAGCACCCAGCACAGAGCAGGGCTTAATATGTATTTGCTGAATGCCAATAACTGATACATTTTGGGTACTGACTATGTGCCAGGCATTCACTGCTCTGATCACTTGATACACATACATTAGTTTAATTTAATCCTGTGAGGGTCACTTGTCCAAGGTCACATGGCTAGGAAGTGGCAACACTGGGGTTTTAACCCAGTCTGACTCCAGAACAAGCACTCAGATGCTGCACTATGTGGTCTGAGATTTCGAATTCCCCTTAGCCCTTTAGGGATATCAAAACACAGGTTTGAGAAACAGCCCTGGCTGGTGTGGCTCAGTGGATTGAGCACCGGCCTAGGGTCTCCCATTTGATTCCCAGTCAGGGCACATGCACAGTTTGCAGGCTGGGTCTCTGATGTGGGGCGTGCAAGAGATACAAAGGCTGATGTAGGAAATTTCTGTTGCTGGCCCACTCTCCCACTGAGAAAACCTAGAGAAACCAAACACCATATTGAAAACACCCAAGGAAGCCATCAGAGAGGTATCGAGATAGCTGAGAATTGAGCAACCAAGACCCTGTAGAGAAGAGAAGTTCACAGAGGTGAACCTGACTTTGGGGCTCCATTTTCCTCTGGAGGCACCTGTCTACTCACAGCACACGTCTAAGCTGAGCAGAGAGCCACAGCCAAGCAGCCGGTAATGTGTTCAAGAAATTATATGGCAAAGAGAAGCCCAGAGTCCAGCCAGAAACTGCAGTTCAGGATAAGGGACTTGAGGTAGATGACCCCGACTTCCAATGGGACCCCAAAGGGTTACAGCCTTGGAGTAGGCTGAACTGGAAACGTTCCTCCAGAAACTGAATCTTGGCTTCCAATCCTCTCGCTCGTTGATGGCATTAAAGTGTCTGCCCCTTGACTAATACCCTGCCAACAGCAAAAGGAAATTCTCTCTGGAGGAAGATAATGACATCATTCAAACTCTCATTATATTTTTGGTGCACAAGGTTTGGCGAATGAAGAAATTATTAGACATACCTGGGGCCAAAACGGATCAACTTCGAACTATGAGAGAAAAAATTTAAAGGCTAGTGGGCCTACACATATGTTAAAATTACATGGAAATAGATAAATATACACACATAGATGAGTCTGTATAGAGAAATCCGTATAATATGGCATCGAGGTTGGTAGCCCAGTTGTGATGCCGTATTAGTTTTGCAGGCTGTTACCCTGGGGGTAACTAGATAAAGAGCACATGAAGTTGCTCTGCATCATTTATTATAACTGAATGTGAACCTACGATTATCTCAAAATTAAAAGTCAAATTTTAGAAAGATCTTTGTAGGAGATCCAGATGGTGGAGTTCAAAGACCCAGACTTAAAAATTATTATGGTTAATATATTCAAGAATTTAGATGGCACACAGAATTTCAACAGAACTGTAAACTGTAAAAAATAATCAAATGAAAGCTCTAAAACTGAAAAATACATTAACTGTACTTGTGAACTCAATAAATAGATTTAACAGCAGATTAGGTGTAGCTGAGGAACAAATTTATGAACTCTATTAGAGAGATCAAGAGAAACGATCAGAATGAGGGAATACAGAAAGAGGGAAATACAGAATGAGGGAAAAGAACAGAAAGTACAGGGAGGAAATGTAAGATTAAGATTAATACATGACATAGCAGGAAGGTCTAACATGTGTAAGGAGCTCCAGAAGAAGTAAACAGAGCAAACAGGACAGAACTAATATTTGAATAAAAACTGTCTGAGAATTTTCCAAAAACCATTGAAAGACACTAAGTCACAGATTCAAGAATCTCAGGGAACTCCAGACCTGAGAAATGCAAAAGAAAACACACACACACACACACACACAACTAGGACTTTGATAGTGAAACAGCTATAAATCAAAGACAAACAAACAAAAACTCAAAATGTTCCCTGACTGGTGTGGCTCAGTGGAATGAGCGCTAGCCTGTGAACCAAAGGGTCACTGGTTTGATTCCCAGTCTGGGCACACGCCTGGGTTGCAGGCCAGGTCCCCAGGTGGGGGAGCGCAAGAGGCAAACCACGCATTGATGTTTCTCTCCCTCTCTTTCTCCCTCCCTTCCCCTCTCTCTGAAAATAAATAAATAAAACATTTTCTCAAAAAAACTCAAAAGGTCTCAAGGAAAAAGGAGGCATTACTTTCCAAGCAGCATGACAAGATGGACAGCTGACTTCTCAGTAAGAGGATAGAAGAAGGAAGACAATAAAATAACATCTTCAGAGTGCTGAAAGAAAACAACAGCCACCCTATAAACCTATATGCATTGAAAATGCTTCAAAAATAAAGATGAGCCCTAACTGGTGTGGCCCAGTTGGTTGGACATCATCCTGCAAAGTGAAAAGGTCACCAGTTCAATTCCCAGTCAGACACATTGCGGGTTCGATCCCCAATAAGGGCACGTACGAGAGACAACCAGTCGATGTTTCTCTCTCACATGAATGATTCTCTCCCTCTATTCCTCCCTCCCTTCCCTTCTCTTTAAAATAAATAAATACAATATTTTTAAATAAAGATGTTTCAAACAAAGCAAAACCAGAATATTCATCATTCACAGTTTTTGTTACCAACAGATCTTCTCTAAAGGAGAGAGAAGACCATTGTGAGAGCAAGCATGGAAATTCCATCGAAGAACAGTGGAAAGCATGAATATGGGGATGAAGCTAAGTTAACATTGATTAAAAAGACTAATAACAATTATGTCTTGTGAGGTTTAAAATTCACAACAGTGACAGAATAAAAGGTCAGAAGAGGTGAATGCAGTTAAAATATTCTAATGTTCCTGCTGGTCCTGGTAGTAGTAAACATATTAATAATTCATCAGACTTTAATAAGTCTGGGATCAATGTGATTTTTCCTAAGGGAATCACTGAAAGGATTATAAAAGAATATGTAACTAGCAAGCCACTATAGGAGAAAAAACTAGAATAATAAAAATAATTCAAAAGAAGGCCAAAAAAGAAGAAAGAAAAAGGAACACGCGGTGGGATAAACAAAAAATAAATAGGAAGTTAATTCATTTAAACCTCAATTTAACATAAGTGGGTAACTGCATTCAATATAAATAGATAAACATTTCAATTAAAACATTAATGTTGTCAACTGGATTTTAAAATCATTATATAGAAAGGTGAAATTTAAAGGATAAAAAATATATACTATGCAAACACTAATTCAAAGAAAGTTAGTATAGTCACACTTAGTTTGAAGAAGACTTTAAGACAAGAGGCACTGTCAGAGACAAAAGGGGCATTTTATGATGATAAAGAGTCAGTTTCTCAGGAAGATAGAATAATTATAAGTTTGTGTATATGTATTAACACAGCTTTCTAATATGTAAAGTAAACACAGAACCAAAATTGATAAACCCACAAATGTGGTGGGGTATTTTAACACATCTCTCTCAATAACTTACAGGGATAGCCGATAAAAAATTTAGTATGAATACAGAAAATTCAGACAAAATGATTCACAAACCCGACCTGACAGAGCAATTACAGAACAGACAGTCTTTTCAACTACGCTCAAGAAGCTCACCCACACCGACTTACGGTGGGTAGAATGATGGCTCCCCAAAGATGCCCACATCCTGATCCCTGGGAACCTGTGAATATGGAATATCACACGGCAAAGGGGAATAACGTCACAGAAGGGACTGAGAAGTACATATTGGCAGTTACAGAATAGTCATGGAATGTAAAGTACAGCATGGGGGATATAGTCCATAATATTTTAATAACTGTGTGTGGTGCCAGGTGGGTACAGGAAATATCAGGGGGAACACTTTGTAGGTGAAATAAATGTCTAACCACTATGCAGTACACCTGAAACTAATATAATATTGAACAGCAATTGTAATTGAAAAATTTAAAAAGTAAGTACAGGTTAAAAATTGCTAATCAGAAAACCGGGAGATAAGGAGATTAACCTGGGTTGTGTGGACAGACCCAAAGTATAACCACCTGTCCTTGGACGTGGAAGAGAGAGGTGGAGGAGGCAGGAAGTCTCAAGATGTGGGAAAAGGGAGGGCGACAGTTTCCCCTGGAGCCTCTGGAGGAACAGAAGAATCCTGAGGGCACCTTGACATTAGCCCAGTGACACCCGTTTCAGACTTCTGACTCCAGAATTGTAAGATAATAAATTTAGGCTGTTTTAAATCACTGTTTTTCCCATCACTGTGACTTGCAGCTGATTGTAATCGCTAGCTGATTCCAGGGTATCTACTGTCAGCAATTGTAAACAGCAGGAGCAACGCGTGATAGGATGTCGCTAAGTCTTGGGAACTGACAAGGCCTGAGTCTGAAGAAGTAGGGCAGGACCCTATCCACCTCATGCATTCACTCACATATTCATTCATGAAACATTTACCAAGCACCGATTCTCTGCGAGATCCGGTATGGGCCCCAGGGATGTAGAAATAAATAGGACAAAGCCCTTCCTCTCAGGGAGCTACCAGGAGAAGACAGAGAATTAAACTCAGGGAGGCCCATTAGAAAGCGGTTGCAGTAATTCAGGGGGGATCGTGGTTTTGTGTCCATGTGGGGGGCCATGAATGTGACCAGAGGGACTGTAATCAGGACAGAGTCACAATTAAGAGTCAGAACTGGCAGGCTTGTAAATGACTGGAGGTGGGTCATGGTGGGAAAAGTTGAAGGATGAGACCCTGGTTTCTAATGGAGGCTACTGGGCAGATGGGGGTACCACTCACGGTGGTGGGAAATGCAGGGAGAGCAGGTTGGAGGGAGATGATCAATTCTGTTTGGGACATACAAAGTTTGAAGGGCTTCTAGGACATTCTGGTGGAGAGGGCCAGAAGGCAGTTGGATGTGTAGGTTTAGAGTTCCGGTAAGAAGTCTGATCTGGAGAGAGAAATGCCAGCACTATGAGAACCGAGGGCACTGACTAAGGAACCCCGGATGGATGAGGTCCCGAGGGACAGCACGGAAAGCAGCAGTTCTCAACAAGGTGTGCATGTGGGGGCACAGTTCCCGGGGGAGAGCATTTGGAATTGCCAGAGGGGCTTTCATTGTTTTAAAGATTTTATTCATTTTTAGAGACAGGGGAAGGGAGGGAGAAACAGAGGGAGAGAAACATCGATTGGCTGCCTCTCGCACACCCCCATCAGGGGACCTGGCTCACAGCCCAGGCATGTGCCCTGACTGGGAATCAGCGGTGACCTTTCAGTCCCACTGAGTCACACAGGCCAAGGCTCCAGAGGGGCTTTTCCAAAATACACATCCAACCCTCAATTCCAGTAAACACCCAGGAAGTGTGACCAAGGGAAGTTTTCACTGATGAGAAGGTGACCTCAGGTGGGAAGAATTCTGAGCCCAATGGTGAGAAGGAAAGAAGGCCAAGGTGGGCACAGAGAGCAGAGGAAGAAAAGCCCAAGAAAGCCGGTAAGGAAGAGGTTCAAGGAGATCCAGGAGAGTGAGGTGTCCCCATGTCAGGACAGAGCAGTGACTCGCAGCTGTGAGTGTACGCAGGGCGCTTGTGAAAACACAGATTCCTGCCCCTAACCATTCTGGTGCAGTGGGGCCCTGGAACCTGCACTGTAAAGAGTTCTGGCCATGGCCAGCTGGCAAGTTGGTTGGAGTGTCATCCTGTACACCAAAAGGTTGTGGGTTTGATTCCCGGTCAGGGCACATGCCCGGGTTTGGATGCCATCCCCAGTCAGGGTGTGTATGGGAGGCAACCAATCAATGTTTCTCTCTCACATCAATGTTTCTGTCCCTCTCTTTCTCTCCCTCCCTTCCTCTCTCTCTAAAATCAATAATTAAAAAGAATATAGCCTTGGGTGAGGATTAAAAAATTTCTTTATTCAAAAAAGAATTCTGAAGGCACTGCCTCTGGGGTACAGAATTTCAAGAAGAGGGGTGTGGTGCAGGAAAATAAAGCCTAAATTGGTCTATCAGATTCCACTCTTCAGGGGGTCATTGGTAACCATGGGAGAGAGAATTTTGGTGGCATTGTGGGAGTGGAAGCCAGATTGCAGTGGGCTGAAAAGTGAATGGGAGGTGAGAAAAGGGAGACAGCGAATGTGGACCCCCTTTAGAGAAATGTGGATGAGAGGCGGAGGCAAGAGCTTCGTCCCCCTCAAAGGCCACCTTCCATCTCCTGTGGAAAGTTGGCAAAGAGATTTCCGGAAATGTGGAAGCTGAGTCAGACATCCCCAGACCCTCAGGATGCTAGGAGGGGAGGGCCTAGCATACCTCTAGCTGCCAAGTCTCAAACTAAACCCACTGCGCCTGCCTTCTGTCTACCCACTCCAAGTCCAGCCACTATCGTCACCATCCAAATGGTCTTTCCATAGCCCAAATCCAGCTGTGTCACTGCTGAGCTGGAAACCCTCTGACAGCTACTGTCCCCAACACTCACCTCCCCCCAGGGAATACCCAAATCCCTGAACCTGGCATTCAAAACCTTTCTGACTTTTTTTAAAAATCCTACCCGTGGATATGTTTATTGATTTGAGAGAGAGAGAAGGAGAAGAGAGAGAGAGAAACACTGATTAGTTGTCTCCCGTATGCACCCCACACCAGGGATCCAAACCGCAACCTAGGTATGTGCTCTGACCGGGCATTGAACCTACAAACTTTTGGTGTACGGGATAACACTCCAACCAACTGAGCCACCAGGCCAGGGCCCTTCTGACTTCTGTGTCCCCACTTCACTCTGCATCTTCACCCCTATTCTCTCACCATCACTTCTCATTTGAACCAACTCACCCTTCAAGCAGGCCTCAAGGAGCCACCAAGAAGTCCCGCAGGGAACTGTGCTCTCCACCCTCATTAGCTCCTGTACAGACTCAGCCAACTCAAGCACCACCTTTTCTGAGAGTTAGTTACTCCTTCCTCGGAGACAACCAGCACCTTGCCTACTCCTCTTCCAGCGCACAGGTACAATGAATTATTCTGTATCTCATTGGTGACACATTGGTCCCCTCACTGGACTGTGCCTTCTCTGGGACCCAGGTCCTCATCTTACTCCTTTCTGAATCTCCAAAACTTGGCTGGGGCTGAGTGTCCAGTAGGTGCTAGTGACTGTGAAGTGAGGTTTCGCCTGAATACCTACCATGAGAAAGTAAATGTTTAAATTGTCAGTACCCCATTGAACCTTTGATCCACCAATCAAATACCTGAATCTGCAGATTCTCGTCCCTTCCAGAGTTGTATTAATACCCTCATTTTAATTTCCCTCCTAAGGGGGAGAAAGGCAGGCTCTGGACGAGTCGTGAATTAGTTGGTACAACGTCGCCTAGGGACTAGGATTAGACAGCTACAGGAGAGTGTGCTCCAGTGAAAATATTTAGTTCATTCTCAAGGAGCTTTACCTTGATTCTTTCCTTTAACAGGTTACTAAGCCTCTTTATACCATAGTTCGGGTGGGGTTACGAATCCTGTTACCTAAAAGAGTTGCGGTATCATTGCAAAGCCCTACATAAATGTTAGTTATTGTTAGGCTTTTGAGATCCTAATATAGTAGCACCTCAGTGTCACGAAACCAACAAAATGCATTTGTTACTTCAAACGTTTAGAAGAAACTCCCAAGGCAATACTACTCTTAAAAGTTTTTTCTAAAACAAGAACTTCTGTTTGTCCCCGGCTCCTCAGGCCCACTTAAGACAACTATAAACGAAGCCCCACCCCCTGGCCCCTAAGCCACGCCCCTTTCCGTATCAACCTCTACGTTGTAGGGCCCTTCAACATTGAAGGACATTTCTATTCACCAATAAGAAGTGAAATTTTTGTCAACGTCCGGTGAGGGGTAGGACTTCCTTGCTGTTGCTAAGACACTCTTGTTTTGCTTCTTGACAACCCTGGCGGGGGCGAGCTAGCAGCTGCCCGGGCTCCAGCCCCCGTGGGAGCAGGTGAGGCCCCGGGGCTCGGCGGGCAGCCGGGTGGGGAGGGCCAGCCCGAAGGGAAGCCAGGAAGCACCGCGGGGCTGGCAGAGCCTCGCCCACCGCGGAGGCCCCACCCCAGTCTCCTCCCTGCTGGTCACCAGCCCCCGGTCCTCCAAACCCCCATTCTCCCACTTAGGGGTCCTGCGAGCTCGGGGGTGACAGATTCGCGGTCGCGATTCGGCGTGCCGTTTCTGCCCTCCTCCTCCGTTGAGGCCCGGTCCAGTGTTGCGTTCCCCCATACTCTCCGATCCGAGCCACGTCCCCAGCACCGGATCCCCCCACCTTTCGCTGGGTAATTCCTCCCACCCGAGGCTGGGCCTATGATCACCAGAACCTTGGCCCAGACCTCTTGACTTGGACAGTACTTGACTTGAACGCGCTGGGATTCTAGGCTGGTCATTTCCCTCTTTGGGCCTCAGTTTCCCCATCTGTAAACGAGAAGTTGGGCCGAATGATCTCTAAGGCCTCTTCGACACTGACGTTCAAGGATGTGGTTCTCTGACCCAGCTGTAGGCTTCCCTGAGGATGTGCTTCCCATTGGAGGAATCGGGTGAAACGAACTTGACAGACCTGGTTGGGATTCCCAGTGGCAGGACCCGAGCAAGTTACCCAACCTCCCTGGGCTCGTATACAATCAGGATAGGACAGAGCATCTCCTCTGGGAGTTCTCAGGATACTATGAAGTATAAAGAGCTCAGTGTAGTGTACAGTCAGTGTTTGTTACTTTCCTTCCTTTGTCTGGTCCCCACATTTTCCCCCTCAGAAGTGCCACCAGCTCCCTTTGTGTGAACAGTCGGTCATTTCTCCCTCTGACCCTCCAATCCAGATCTTCAGCTCCCATCTTTCTGCTGGGTTTCCCTGTGAGGGATACTTAGGGTCCGGGTAAAGTGGAGATGGGCTGGTGCACTGATGTGGTGGTTGGATTCCACAGCTTGCCTTCTGTCCCCAATGATCCCTGGTTTTGTGATTGCCTGCTCCTGATGAGACACCTCCATATGCATGTCTTGCTAGCGACTTAAACCCAGCAGTTCTAAAATCATACTGGCTGCCCTCTCCCTATCCGTCTGTTACACGGATGCTTTTCCATCTGCTCCACTCTAGGCAAGACATCCTGTGTCTCCCAGGGCCATCACCATTCTCCTGGGGCATCGCGCCGTCATGCGTCATTCTGCCACGCCTGTCCCACTCCGTCCATTCCCAAGTTGCTTTGATTCTGCCTCAGCAAGGATTTCACATCCCTTCATTTCTGAAGCCACCACTGGGTTCAAGTCTTTAATGCCTGTCAGCTGGGCCATTGCTGTAGCTTCCTAACTGGTGTCCCTACCTCTAGTCCCTCCTCCTAGTAACTCAGTTATATTAACAGAATAAATGCCCCCCAAACACAATCATATCAGCAGCCCCAAAGAGACTCCAAAGGGCTTCTCACTCCCCACTAAAAATATGCACACTTCATAGGCCTGGGTTTTACGGCCCTTCCACACCTCTGCAACTTGACCCTGCCTTTTTGCCCTGGCCTTCTTCCTCCCTTCTCCTTTTCCAGCTTGTCTCCTCCAGCCTCATTGGACTCTGGACTCTAACGAAAACGCTTGGAGTTTTCTACTTTGTTTGTCCCTCTCTCTGCCCAGGAGGTGTCCCTTACCTTGTCTACTTGTCAGAATCCCTACTCTCTCACCTTGTAAGGCCTGACTCAAACACTGCCCCGTCCCCCAAGCTGTTCTTACTTCCCTCTCCCTGCCCCCTCTAGAATTCTCCTTTTTCCTCTGTCTGTGCACCTGTCTTGTGCCACTTAACTGCTTTCTGCCTTGAGCCACAGTCTGTTCCTCATGTGCCTGTGCTGCTCTCTCAGGTTGTACGCTCCTCGAAAGCAGGCACTGTCTCCTGCCTAGAGTGGAGTAGATGGAAAAGCATAAGCTTGAAGTCATACATACCTGATCTCACCCTAGCTCCTCCACGTATTAGCCAAGTGGAATATCACCTGCCTTTTCTCAGCCTGCATGGCCGTCAGAAAAGTAGGGGTCACAGCACCCGTCTGACAGAGTTATCGGGGAGCCTGTGAGGGCCTGCAGGTGGAATGCCCATCCTGTCGCCTTGCTTAATGTCAGTGCTTAGCACATAGCGTGGAATGAAGTGGTGCGTCCTCTCCCCGGCAGGGACCGATGAGCTGTAGTTTGGTTACAGTGTATATATCTGTTGGTGTCCTGCCGTGTGCCACACGCCGGACCTCACGCTCTGGGGCATCTGCAGCAGAAGGAAGTCCTTCTCCCCAGGCGGCTCTCTGGACTCACGGCCTGCCACGAAGTCATGACTGGCTGTGAGAAGTCACCAGATGTGAGCAATTGTGAATGATATTTTTTGAAATAAGTCTATGCTAACTCCAATTTATGGTTGTGATAATGTCACTCTTAGCCTTTTGCATTCAAATCTGTGCTCCTCAGTGGGAAGGGGTCGGTGGGAGACTGCGGAACCCACTGTCTGTGGTAAAAGCTGTTCTCGGGCGGAGCAAATAGCTGCAATGTTTACAACTTTCTGTTGTACTTTGTGTCTCGACCAGGATATTTGGGATTTCAACCACATCTGTGTATAACATGAGTTGGTGTTATTTGTTACATCATATTATATAATTACATCATATTATACATAAAGAAAATGTCATTTTTTTAACTTGAATCCCTCATTCAGTTGAATTTTCACTTGTTGATTTGAGAGAGAGAGAAACTTCAATGTGCTGTTCCCTTATTTATGCATCCATTGGTTGCTTTTTGTCTGTGCCCTGATGGGGGCACCAAACCCACAACCTTGACCTATGGGGACCACCCTCTCACCAACCAATGTTCCTGGCCAGGACAAGAAACTGTCTTGATCTCTCCCTCCCTCCCTTCCATCTTACACTCCCTCCCTCCTTCCTTCTTTCCCCCTTCCCCATGGCCTAAGGTACATCAAAAGTTTTCACTGGACCTCAGTAAAATGAAAAAAAATAAGGCAGTTTTTAAAAAACCTTTGTGTGTATATGAAAGGTAACTATCTTTTCTTAAAGTTTTTTTTTAAGATTTTATTTATTTTTTTTTTAGAGAAAGGGGAAAAAAGGGAGAAGGAGAGGGAGAGAAACATCAATGTGCGGTTGCCTCTCATGTGGTCCCCACTGGGGACCTGGCCCACAACCCAGGCGTGTACCCTGACTGGGAATCAAACCAGCGACCCTTTGGTTTATAGGCCACACTCAATCCACTGAGCTACACCAGCCAGGGTACTATCGTTTCTTAAGAAGGACTATCCTGTATTCTGCAACCATCTCCTTCTTACTGTTAAAACTTTCTTTTATAGTAGGTGATGGAGTTTTTGATGCTCTCTGAAAAATTTCCCAGTGTTACCCCTGTGTCTGCTTCCCCCATTTTAGACCAACCTGTGACATCCAGGTCTCCCAAGCCCTGTTTCCTGACCTCACCACTGCTGTCTTGGATGCATGCCCCCAGACGTTGGGTTCCTCTCCCCACACCTTACCAGCCTTGCTCTTTGGTTGCCAGGGGCAGAGGGCGGCCGTGTCAGGGGAAGGCAGGAAGATGGTCGAGGAGCACAGGTTATATCCCTGACATGGTTGGAAGCAGAAGCCGTGCCCAGCCTGGTGGCGCAGAGGACTGAAGGTGTTTGTGTTTCTCTCTTGTCTCCTACTTGCTTGTGACGGGGCCGGGGGCGGGGGGGGGGGGGGGGGGGGGGGGGGGGGGGGGCGGAGGGGGGTGGGGAAGGCACAAAGGTAGAGTCAGTAGACTTAATATGGGTTTGGACCCTGGCTCTGTCATTGCTGCCTGGGCACCCCTGGGCCTGCATCAAAGCCTCTCTGAACCCCAGGTGCCTTGTCTGAGAACTGGGAATGGTGCTGCCTCCACGTTTTGTCATGGGACGGAATAAGATAACAGGTGGGAAAGCACAGTGTAACCGCACCACCACGCCCAGCCCCAGCCCACACTTTGTGGCGCCAAAGTTTTTGCTGCAGTTCGGACACAGTACCTTGCACGGGGTGGGACCTCAGAGTGCAGCGGCTGGTTTGGCTGACTGTGCAGATGTTTAGTTGGCTGGTGTATGAGGAAGGACACTGGAGATCCCCACCTTATTGCACCAATGACAAGAGTCTACATTTACTGTAGAATCTCTTCTTAGTCCCAGCTTCCAGATGAGAAAACTGAGGCTTACAGAGGTAAACACTTGTCTGAGACAGACCAAGTTGTGAATTCAGATCTCCCTGTGGAGACCGCACTCCCAGCTGTGCACTCTGCTCTGAGTGTGCCTGCCTTCTCCCAGCTGCCTGGCAGTGGCCCAGCATCGGAGCTGTGCTCTATGGGCCAGGGTGTGGCAGGTGTTGAGTGGTGGGGGGGGCTGGCGACACTTTGGGCCTTGTTTCCCAGAATCCATTCATTTTCCTGCATCCCTCCCACATTCCCTAATCCTCTTAAAGATTCTTCCCAAATGCTTCAGAAGCCAAATAATAAAGGGTGACTGAGGACAGTGCCATAAAAGAACAAGGGACAGTGGGACAAGAGACACTGGCTTTGACAAGGCCACAAGAGGTAAAGAGCCCTATGACTCCAGCTACCTAGGAGCAGCCTCCCCTCAGACATGGGTGAGGCTGCGTGGGCACTTAGAGGGGCCCATGTGCGCCGGGGCAGGCCCTGGGATGAGTCGAGCCCTGGCACCTGCCAACTCAAATACCCTGGCCACAGGCACACGTGCATTATTAAAGGGCTCTCTTTTAGGCCTGATGTGATTCTTTCTGGCCTGCAGCTGTCAGGTGCACACTCATCTGCAGGAAGATTGATACGGTTATTAAACCCTAGCTCTATTTTGGGTGGCACTCTTTCCACAGGGTTTTGAGTCGTGTCTGAATGAGTATAGCTGGACTCCAAGGGTACTGCGTCATAAAAATTCTCCTGCCTCTCCGTACTTGGAGCGCCCCCAGTAACTGTTCCTTTTCATGCTTTAAGTCCCGTCCCTTCAGAGCCCCTGAAATGCCCGTAGTGGTTACAAAAAGCTGTTCGCAACCATGGTCTTTAATAAACGTGGTTGAGTCCCATTGACAGAGTCCTGGCTGATGGCATGGTGGCAGGAAGAGCGGCATGGCGGCATGATGATCGTTCGGAGAGCTTTACGTTCTCCAGATGCTCGCATGCAACCTGTGGTGCGGCACCAGCTTCAGAAGCTAACACAGGATGGTCCTGTTATGCAGCAAAGGGAACCTGGCCCAGGTTGAACTACGTGCCCAAGGCTGCAAAGCAAGGAAGAGGGAAGAAGCATTTCAGTTCTAGAATTGGTGCTCAAGCTCAGACCCCCTGCCTCCTGGTCCTGCACCTTTTCTACTCCACAGAGTGATGCCCCTTCCCCCAGCACTCCCAATGGCTTCTCCCCTTTCTTCCTGAAGAATGGGCTTTGGTCACACTCCTGTCTCATCAGGGTTCCTGATGCTGACGGAGCGTCCGAGCAGCCGCCACAGACCCTGACCGCCCCGAGTGCAGGCACGAGCACGGTTGCCTCTGACTTCCCTTCCAGGCCCCACCACGCTGGCACTTTCTAGCCCTAGGATGAGCTGACTCAAACTGAAATATGTAGGTGGGAGGTGCCTAAGCAGCTGCTTCAGCATTTTAAGTTGTTCCCACTTGAAAATCTCAGGGGGCAAACAAACCCTAAAGACCTTACCCTTTTACCCTTTGATCATCGGTGTAACCACCACCTTCTGCCCCCTTGGCAACCTGGAGGAGGAAGCGATACCGTGGACCTGGAGATGGGCCTTGACATCCAGGAGCAAAGACAAGGTGATTCACTGGACTCCGTGAGATGAGGAGCATGAGCAGAAAGTACAATGAGCTTGCACTTGGTGATTTGCCAGCGTATATATAGAGACGAGCAAAAACTACTAATATCTGAATGGTGCGAGCGCCCAGAACCGATGAGATAAGAGGAGCCATCTGTCCACTGAGAAATTGGAAAATGCCAGCGTGGTGGGACGGCGGCGTTGGCGGCAGGCTTCCAGCCTCGGTTGAGGGAGTGGACCAAGTGGGATGGCGCTGAGGGCTTCTGAGGCATCGGAGAGTGGGAGAAAATGAGAGCACAGCCGGAAGAAGCACACAGAAAGCTCGTTGCTTGGCCAAACAAGGTCAAGTCAGCATGGGGACGGTAGATCCTGAAAGGGGAGATCAGACATCTGTTTCACTGCTGGAATCCCACAAGCCACACTAGTGGCCACACACTCAAAGTCAGTTTTGTGGGTGCCTGCTGGGTGTCAGTGCCCTGAGAAGGCCTGACGAAGGGTTAGAAGTGCCCTCATGAGCGGAGCCCGGACTCACACCCCGGCTCCGCTACTCCCTCATGGAGAGACCTCAGGTGGGCTGCATAGCAGCTGCGTGCCTCTGTTGATACAGGACCTAAACCACAGGCTTGTGCAGCGACCACCTGAGCAAACACACAGAGCGCTTTAAACAGTGGCCAGCACACTGCAAACCTAGTGAATGTCACCTGTCTGTGCCTACCTGTCAGTTACTGTGCTAGGCATCCCTGGGGTTTGGGGGCTATGCCATGAAATTGACTTCATTTGGAAATGTGGGAAGTGCTGGAATAACATTTGTCTCTATTTGTTGGATGTGGATTGCTAAAGAGGGTTTAACAACATGGTGGTTTGTATTCGTTTATACTAGCATTTCTTCTGAGATGAAAAAGGCCTTTGAATTATAGGATAAATTGAATTATACGAGAAACACCAGGATTTCCAGCAATGCTCCTAGTCACTCAGCATCCAGGCCCATCTCTTTAGGAAAAGTCCCATCTGTTGTTAGATAACTGGATTTGGAAAAACAAAAATGTATACGTGTGCCTCCGGCTGTATAACTTTCCGTTCAGAGCCACATGCATTCTCTCACTTGATCCCCCAGAGCGGGAGGGCGGGCCAGCGCACTGGGTGCTGGCCACACACCTGGCCCTGTGACCGTGGCTTCCATGCGTGGTCTCATCTGATTCTCGGAACAGCCTCGTGAGACAGACGTGCTGGCCCTCGTGTTGCTGCTGAGGAGTTGGAGGCCCGAGGCCACACTGTGCGGAGCAGCCGAAGCAGTGGGAACACCCAGCCTCCAACTCTGGGCCAGCCAGACAGGGCAAGGTAGCCTGAGGGGCAGTGGGCAGGAGGAGCTGGAGAGCCCGGCTGCCGAAGAGGACACAGAGCACCACTATGCCCATGCCTGCTGCAGATCAGGGGCCTGCGAAAGGAGGCACTTGCTTTCCCAGAAGCCCAGGACTGTGGATCGTGGCCTGATAGGAACTTTAATCATGTCTGCTGAAAAATAAGACCACACACATAGTGGGCATGCAGAGAGACTCTGTGTGTTCCCTGCCAGCTTCCAGCTCCGTCACCAGCCTGGCCGGCAGCGTGTGTCCTGCTGACGACGGTGTGGGCTCGCAGCACCACACTGGTGCACGCTTACCCAGGCCCAGCATCTCGGGTTGACTCATCCACCCGTCTGCAGACTCGCTGGCCATTTGGAAAAGGATGCGGAGGAGTGAAGACCGGGAGGTGTCAAGTTGTTACTGAGACATTTCTAATTTGTGATGTGTGGATTTAAAGCCAACTCTTTGTCCTGGTTTTTCCTGTTTTCTGCAGCACCTCTTGGGGAAAGAGATTCTCTGCTCCCGCTGAGCTGGCAGGGCCTGCTTCCTGAAGCTCCTGCGTGTATCTTCATTGCCAGTCCCAGCACCCCCTGAAAGCCCACTGTCTCCTCCGCAGCCACAGTGGAGGGATCATGGGAGAAGCAGAAGGGAAGAAAGATGAGGCTGATTATAAGCGACTGCAGACCTTCCCTCTGGTCAGGGTAAGCCCCAGGGAAGGAAGGCAGGGTGCCAACAGGGCCCACACACCAGAGCGAGGTGGGCGAGCCAGTGGGAGAAAGTTCAGAAGGGCTTTGCTGGCTCGGAGCTGGAGATACAGAAGTCAACAGCAATCATTCATTCATTCATTCATCCATTCAACAAGTATTTGTTCAGGACACTTGCTATATACTGGGCCCTGTTCCGGGCATTGTGGTTATAGTCGTGAATAAGGCAGACAAAGGCCTGGCCCACATGAAGGAAAGGTTTAAACAACATAGTTTCAAAGTAGGTTTATGGGGAAGAGCAAGTTCTCTTTCCAGCATCTGAGCGAGGCTGTCATGTAGGCAGTTGGATGTAGTGGTCTGGAGCCCAAAACCAGTAAAACTGGGATGAAATTGTGGGACCCCTCCCCACACGTATAAGATAAGTAAATCCATGGAACAGGCTGGGACCTCCTAGAGAGCAGATGGCTAGAGGAGAGGAAAGGGTGGGGACAAGCCCAGGGCCCTGCAGCCCTGGAACTGGGAGGGGACCCAGCAAAGTGGACTGAGAAGCAGCATCCAGAGAGGCAGGGAGAAAACCGTGAGCCCTGGAGAGCGGCCAGGCTGTCTCTTCGGGCTTCCGGGTGAGGTCCAGCTATGCTCTGAGGCTGCTAGTCAGCCATCTCCATAGCTGGCACTCTCTCCCACCTGTGCCGGCCCTCTTCCCCAGGTCCGTGGGCTGGCACATGGTGCTGGCGAAGCTCCATGCCCTCGCAGAAGGGCCTGGGCCTTAGAGCCCACGCAGCTCCACCTGAGCCCGAGCCACAGTTCCCAGCCACACTCCCTGAGTGAGGAGGTGGGTTACCTCTCTGGGCTCTGCCCAGGGCCATGCCAGGGCATTTGCCCAGTGTCTAGGCTTCAAGCTTGGCATAGAGAGGCCAGCCCAGAGACCAGGCCATGGGCTAAGCCTCTCTCTGTTTGTCGCCCCTGCCCTGTCCCTAGCACTCGGACATGCCAGAGGAGATGCGAGTGGAGACCATGGAGCTTTGTGTCACGGCCTGTGAGAAATTCTCCAACAACAACGAGGTATTGCCACTGGCCAGGCAGCCCCACTGGCCCGCAGTGACCCCCGTGGGCAAATCAAGCACCCCAATCTGCACAGCCAGCACAGAGTCCTGCTGGGGCCAGGCTAGCACCTTCCCTGGGAGCATTTGTAACCTGGGGAAGGCCAGTGAGGGAAGAGGCTGGTGCTGTCTGCGGGCACTGATCTGGTGCCCACACCCAGCCCTAGAGGGACAAAAGCCAGAGGGGCCTTGGTGACACCCCTGCCCCTGTGCCCTGTCTAGGGCACCTTTCCCTTGGCTCCGTGCCAGCGGAGAACAGGCCCACCCAGGCATTCATGCATGCATCCATTCATCCATCCAAAAAGATCTTAGGCACCATCTCCGAACCAGGCACCGTCCTGGGAGCTGGTGATAGGACCACTGGGCATCAGCACAGGGATCCCAGCCGTTGGTCTGGTGGTGAGGAGGAGGAGGTCGACGTCATGGCAGCCAGTGTCATGGCAGCTGATGGGGAGGCAGACCCTGGCCCATGAGAGCCCGGGCTTTGGGCCATACAGGCCCAAGTTCCAATCCCACTCCCAGCCCTTCCCAGCTCTTTAACCTTCGATAAGCCATTTCTCGTCTCTGAGCCTGTTTCCTAGTTGGTACCAAAGGTGGGGGTGCTGCGCCCTCAGCGGGCGGTAGTGAGGGCATGTGTGCTGAGGGGGTGTGGGCCAAGTGCTCAGGGGCACCTGGCACCAGGGCAGGGTGGAGCTGCTGGTGCACTCAGGTGCCCAAGCCTGGGACCTGTCCCACGAGGACCGGGGCCTCTGCCCTTCCCCCGACCTCTTCTTGAGAGAAGCTTCTTGAAGGAGCATGTGCAGGAAGGGGTGGGGCTATCTCCCTGACTGGAGAAGCGGTACAGCTTCTCTCCCGGGAGCTTACCGAGCCATCAGCGAACAGCCTTTCTGTTCCTGAGGATAAACCTGACAACCGCAGCGACTGTGACAGTCCTGTACAGTCTGCGAAAGGCTTTTGGAGATGTGACTTCCTTTAGTTCCGGGAACAGCCCGGGACCAACACTGGAAACAGGCGCGAAGTTGCGGGCCCAAGCTCGAACCCAGGGCTCCGTGTCCTGACCCGGTGCTTGCTCTGCCACCTGAGACAGTGTCTGCCTGACGGGTGAGGTGGTGTCTGCTTCTCTGTCCCTGTGCAGCTGCCCCCTGCCAGGGGCTGAGACCCCCTGATGGTCCCGGGAGCAGCGTTGACAGGCCAGTAGGCCTTGCTGTCACCGAGACTGCTGCTTCCTACAGAGGGGCCGACTCACGCACTGCCCCCCACACCCCCAACAAGCGTCCCCTCTGTTCCAGAGTGCCGCCAAGATGATCAAAGAGACCATGGACAAGAAGTTCGGCTCCTCCTGGCACGTGGTGATTGGCGAAGGCTTCGGCTTCGAGATCACACATGAGGTGAAGAACCTCCTCTATCTGTACTTCGGGGGGACCCTGGCTGTGTGTGTCTGGAAGTGCTCCTGACACTGCCCCCCTCCCCCTGCCCCTGGCCCTGCAGGGCCTGTTACTGGCCATCATCTGGCATGGGGGCAGCCCCAGGCAGGCCTTGGGCTCACAAAGGAGAGCATGGGGTCTTTCTTTTGTCCTGCGTGCCCGCGTCCTGAGCCATGCCCAATGTGTGAACTTACCAACATCTCTACCCCAGGCTCCCAGCCGCCTCCCTCCAAGTTCAGGGTATGCGGGGGCAGCAGGCAGTGGTCTCCGTGCAGGGAGGGCAGGGAGATGGGACAGGGTAGCAGGAGGGTGGGGAGATAGAACTTTTCTCCCAAGGACATGCCAGCCCCACCTGTCTCAGGGGCCGCGTCCCCTAGCACCTGGGAGCCCCCTGCCCTCCCACCCCAGCACTGCTGGCAGATGTCCACTGTCCTTGTCCTGACCGACCATATGCAATGGCCCCAAGAAGGAGCCTCTCCTCCCCAGGGGCACTGGCAGCTTCTCTCCTGCCCTCTGGAGAAGTGGTGACTCCCCAGAGCCCCATCCCCACCCCCGCCCCCAACGCCAGGCTTCGTGAACCTTCCCCGCTGCCTCCACCTGCGCAGTTGGTGTCCAGTGGCCGAGGGTGTGGGGACTGCCACCGCGCAGTCTCTCGAGGCGCCACGGAGCCTCGGTGAGCCGCCAGGCCAGGGGCGCGCTCGCCGAGAGGCCTGTTTAAGCAGGGAACCTGGCCTGCCAGCACTTCTCATCAGGGACCGCACGCTGCTTTGTACTCCTGTCTCCGCTGGGTTTTCTATGTTCTTTCTGCGTGGGGGAAGCGTTTTAGTAGGAGGGTGAAGCCTATTTTACATAGCAGTCTTATTTATATAAATGTCTTGGTTTTTACAATTAAAATGGCCAAAAACTGACTCGATGTGTAGCCTCTGGAGGTTGGGGGAAGATGTGATCGGGATCCCCAGCCTGTGGTGTTCCTGGGGGCCTGGAGAGGTGCCTGGTCAGAGAGCAAAGCTGCTGGAAACCCTGGGCCCCAGGCATAGCCCACCGGCCCTGGCCAGGACGGGGCCCTGTGGACGCTCACTGGGATAGCCTTGGTGGCCAGACTAGGCTACTATAAAGACATTTTCAGTCTCACATAATTTAGTTCAGTTCAGAGATGTTTATTCAACAGTTACTGAGTGCCAGGCCCCAGGAGCGTGGGTGCAAGGATGGAAAAGCCACAGACCCACCCTCAGCGAGCTCCCAGCAGACTGGGGAGGGACACTAATGATGGGAAGTGGCAATGGACGTGATAAACGCTAGGACCAGGCATTCTGGGATGAGGAAGGAGGGGTTTCATGCACAGCCGAAGGGTAAACAACAGCCTCTGGCAGGGTGAGGCCTAAAAGCCAGCTCTTGAAGGGAGAGTGGGCTTCGCCAGGGGAGGGGTGCTCCAGGCTGAGGCATGGGGGAGTAGATGCAGGGGCGGAAGTGACTTGCAGGTGAGGGGGCCACATGGCTGGACCGCACAGCCCCTTCAGCCTGGGGGCTGGCCTCTGGGTCCCAGTCTCAGGCCTGAGAACATTGGACACGGGCAGAGCTGGGCACCTGTCCTTCCCCCCAGCCCACCTTCCTCACACCCACAGTCCTCTCCTTAGATAGCCCATGCAGGGCACGCAGGGTGGCCCTGGAGTCCTGGGTCCTGGCCCAGTGACACTGTTGTGAAGCTGAGTCCCATTGTAACGAGACCTGCTGGCCCACTAAAGCTTGCCGGGACAGATGAAGACCTGTGGGCGAGCAGGGGGAGGAGCCCCTTGGTTTTGCTGAGAACTCAGTGCTCACTGGAGTTGCTGCTGCGTGCAGGCCAGGCCGAGCTGAGGGCAGCAGGGCAGACCGGAGAAGTCGAGAAGTCAATGTCACTGCCTCACAGCTGACCTAAGCCCTCTGGGACTTGAGGCCAGGAGATGGGGAGGCAAGGTGGCCAGCTCCTTGACCTGGTGCCTGCGCTGGCCTAGCCCTGCATCCTGCCAGGTGCTCCCTGAGAAACTGGCAAGGTGCAGGTGGGCATGAGAGGAGAGAGGGGCTGGGCCTGGAACAGCTACAGTGATTAATCGCCTGCTTGGTGGCTCTTCTGTCCTCTGATATGCCTCAGATGGTGCCAGAAAGCGAGGCTAGGCACCAGGGCGTGTGGGCACCGAGGCCTGGAAATCTGGCTGGGGCCCAGCCCTGCGCTTCCCCTCTCTCAGTGCCCTGGTTGCCTGTCTGTGGAACGGGGATGAAAAGCACCGGCCTCCTGGGGCTGTTGGGGGGCCCCAGCGTGTGCTGTTCCCGTCCTTGCTGAGCACCCCTGGGCGTGCTGCTTTCCTTTCTACTGCAGGGGGTGCCAACCCCCGGCTCCCCTAGGACCGGGTGGAAATTCAGCGCAGTCAAGCTGGTAAAGGGCAGGTGAGCCCTAGCCAGCATGCAGCACAGCGGCACCCTGTCCCCACCTCCCCCTGCCCAACCCCCGCCCCCACCCATGCTCCTGGAGGGTCAAAGGGTGGCGTGCTTGCTGTTGGGCCCAGCCAGGTGACCAGGGCCCTGGCAGCTGTGCTTCCCAGGGCTTTCTTTTCTTGGTTTCAGTGGCTTTACTTCCCTCCAGTCCCCAAAGCCTGTGCCAACCAAAGGCACCCTGACATTCCTCCGGGGCCACCCCAGCTCATGGCCCATGATTCCATAAGCTTGCTGCCGGAGGCCTGAAAAGGCAGGGGACCAAGCAGTGAAGATGACACCATCTTCAACGGCACAGAGCCCACGGTCTATTGAGGGAAACAGACCCAGGGACAGCAGAGCAGGATGCATTTAAGCCATCTGCTAGGAGAAGGGGTGGGGGTTTAGGGGAATGGGGGGGAGTCCCACAAGAGAGCCACCCTCACTGTGCAGGGGAGGGCTGGAGTGGGGTGGATGCAGGGGAAGGTACTGTCAGTTGAGGGGCAACATCATGTGCAGGAAAATGGTGGCTCAGGGAAGCCGGGGCGATGCTCAGCAAGGGAAGGGGTTGGGAGTGAAATTCACAAGAGGGCGCAAGAAAGGCGAAGGGTTCGCCGGGGTTGAGGAGGAAGAAATGCCTGTAGCAGGCACTGGGCTCCCTCCCTTTTGGCCACGATGTCTTCTTTTTTTGACAAGCCTCCAAGGTGGTGACCAGTGTTCCCGTTTACGAATAAAGAGACCGAGGCCCAGGGATGAGGCATCTTGCCCAGGGTCCTCTAGGTAGTGACCAGGACCAGGCCCCAAGCCCGGGCTTTCCTGGCACAACTGCCTCTGCAGGTCCTCTGTTTACCTGCACCCCACCATGAGCTGGGGTCCCCGCGGCCTTTCCCCAGTGCCTCAGTCCTGGCTTCTAGCGTCTTCCTCAGGCCTGCACCTCACCCTCCACTCACAGCTCAGCAGCCCCGAGCATTTCCTGGGCACAGGCAGGGACGCCACCCCACGCTAACCCCCACGCCCCCACCTCTGCTGCCATCTGTGTGTGGGGAGCACTGGCTGGCCCACTGACCCCTCAGTCCTTCCTCCTGGGCCCAGCCAGAGTCTGTGGGGGGAAACTGGCAGCCTTTCCAGGTGCATCTGGAGGCCAGGTCACTGGCCCCAACCCTCAGGGTCCTGTCCCTCCCTGAGACAGCAGTGACCCCACCCAGGCCAGAGAGACCCCCCATGGGGGCTGCGGACAGACTCCAGAACCATAGGCCTCCCCAGAGGGGGTCAGCGAGGCGGTCAGAGTGAGAAGGTGAAGGGCAAGGATGGGGAACAGGTGCCTGGCAACCAGGCCTGTGGGTGCGCTGCCAAGGGGGCGGGCACCTCTGGAGCTCTCGGTGGGGCCTCTGGAGAAACCTGCTGGTGAATATTTAATGTCTTGGAAGTGATGCAAAGAAGCTCCAGAATCCCACTCATCCTGCTTCTTCTTCCAGGGAACAGCCTACAGGCAGGCAGGGATGTGTCCCCTTGGGTTGTGGGGTCCCAGTTCAAACCAGTGACCACCCCGCCCCCAGCAGAAGTGACTGAGCTGCAAAGCAAGGCTCCTCAGGAATAGGAAGCAGTGCCCTGGCTAGTGCAGCTGAGGGGGGCTGAGCTCCAGTTCGATTCCCAGGCAGGGCTCCTGCCCGGGTTGCAGGCCAGGTCCCCAGTTGGGGTTGTGGGAGCAGCAGCTGACCATGTATCTCTTGCAGATAGATGTTTCTCTCTCTTTCTTCCTCCCTTCTCCTCTCTCTAAAGTAAAAAAAAAAAAAAAAAAAAAATCTTTTTTAAAAAGAGAATAGGAAGCAGGCAGCATCTGATTCTGTCCTTCAGACCCCTCCCCAAGTTCGGGAGGGGGTGTTAAAGTTTAGCCTGAGCCAACCCCCTGCTCTATTTCCCTTTTGTTCCTCTCATCGCATATTTAAAGCGACTGCTTCCCACTGCCAGCTGCTGTCTTTCATCCTTAGAAAGGCGGGGGTGGGTGGTTGGAAAGAGAGCAGGAGGCAGCAGCTCTGAATTAGTATTAGTAATATTTTCAGACTGCTCTGGCTGGGCGGCTCGGTTGCTTAGAGCAACTGTCATCCTGATAAGCCACGGTTGTGAGTTCGATCCCTGTCAGGGCACACACGCAAATCAACCAATGAATGCATCAATAAGTGGAACAACAAATCGATGTTTCTCTCTCTAAAATCAATAAATTAAAAAGCTTTAATAGTAATATTTCCTAAGTATTGGGTGTCCCAAGTGTGCCAGGCACTTCACTGAGCATTTTCCACATTCCTTCTCATTTAATCCTATGTCCACTCTGTGAGCAGATCATTGAATCCCAGAGAGGCTAAGCTCCAGGCCACACAATTAAGTTGCAGAACCACAGTTCTTCATGGGCCAGGCCTGTGACACCAGAGCCCCAGCTCTGAACCTCTCCAGAGGTCAACCTGCCAGCTGGGACAGGCCACTCTGCTTCTTGATCTTCTCAGTTTCCTCACCTGCAAAATAGAGTTCAAAGCTCCTGCCCTGCCTCTTTCCCAAGGTTGCTGTAGGGCACTGGGGAGATGGTGGCCACAAATGTGGATGTCCTTTAAAGTTGGAAGGATTTGGTCAGAGTCAGTCTGGGGAGCCATCCGCCGGCCTTCGGGATGGTCAAATGGATGGATAATGGTCAGATGAATAGATAGATGATAGATTGGTAGATGTTGGATGAATGGATGGATGGATGGATGGATGGGGAATGGATGGGAGGATGGATGGATAATGGAGGAGTGAAAATGTCTTCTCCAGGCACATGAGGCAGGCACCCAGCAGTGACTGGGTCAGGGAATGAGCCTTGTCCCTTGAATTCTGAAGCATTCTGCCACTTTTCCAGGCCACTCACAGAAGACCTCAGGTTTGTCTGGGACTCACAAAGTCACTTCCCTTTGACCTGGTCCCTAAGAAAAGATGAGTCCAGAAGCGGCACCAGGGGATTCCCGAGGGTGAGAGAGCATCGCTAAAGGGCAGCGAGGCAGGAAGAGCACAGGGCTTTCAGTTAGCCCTGAGTTCCAACACCAGCTCCACTGGCTGGCCACATGACCTTGAGTGAGTCCCTCCATCCCCTGAGCCCCCTCCCCCTTGTGGGTAGGATGGGGAGACTCCCTTGCGCTCCCACCCCAGAGGTCGCCCGGGGGGTACCAGGGTATGGCGAGGTAAGGCAGGTCGAGGTTAGCTCCCGCTGTTGGAGCCTCTGCTGGAGCGCTGCCATTGGCAGTGAGGCATCAGCTCGGCCCCCACACCCAGGTGGTCCTGGGACAGCCATTCTCAGTCTCTCCCACCGTCCTGCTGGTCTTTCCAGCTGTCACTCAGCAAATAGTTAACACTCTCTGGCAAGGTGCCAGGCCCTGTGCAGGGAAAATAGGTACCACTGTGGCCCCTGCCCTCAGGGCACAGAGTCAAGAGGACACACACTTGGAAGGGTGGTCCTGGAGGATGCTGTGCAGGCAGAGCCACCGCTGGGCCAGCAAGGGCTCAGGAGATGCAGTCCGAGCAGGAGCCCCTGATCATGTTGGTGGGGCCGGAACCTCCCCCCAACACTCACGGTCTAAGGCCCTTCCAGGAGCCCAGGGGGCCTTGCCTTATGTACCCGCAAGGGGGCTTAACACAGGCTGTGTACACAGCTGGTGCCCAATAGATGTTGTAAGTGAATGCTGTTGTCAACCTTTTGTTTATTTGCCAAAACTTTCAGCACATTCTTTGTGCAGGATTCTGCTGGGACCGGGGAACACAGCACAGGGTGACACGTGTGCCACCGTGAGGAGCCAACAGGGACAGTTCCACACACACAGTGCCATCATGTGGGTGTGGGGATGCCTGGGAGGGGCGCCGAGACCAGAGCAGGGACTTCCAAGCTGACTGGACATGGAGTTCAACACAAGAGGGAGAAGGCAGGCAGAGCACCAAGTTTGCGCGTGAGCCCTGCAGACAAAGAGCAAGGCGTTTCCGGAAAACAAGGCCATTTGGTGTGGTGGGCAGGGGGCAGGGGGCGGAGGGTGGGGGGCAGGAGATGGGAACGAGAGGTGGTGCTGGGGTGGCAGGCAGGGGCCAAGCTGTGTGGGCCTCTCTCACTGAGGTAAGGCGTGGAAATGGGTAGAAACAAGGGAGGTGACAGCATCTACACAGGGTCCAGCTGCCATATAGAGGGCAGGCTGGGGTGATGGGTAGGCCCACACGAGGTGAAGGGTGCTAAGTGGTGGGGACAATGTGCAGGACCCATCAAGTGTTGGGAATGCTGGTGTGGAAGAGGGCCTCAAGGATGCGGGGGCAGGGAATCTCAAGCCTGGGGCTGCGTGGCCCTTGCTGTCCCCCACGCCCAGCTCAGAGCTCCTGTGGAACTACCTTGGTTATGCACCAGCCCTCCGGAGGTTTGTTCGGGACCAGGAGAGGGATGGGGCAAACGCTGTGTCACTGAATAGTCTGGAGCCCAGCCCAGCCTTCACCTTGACCCCTTGACCTGTGGCCCCTTCTTCCTTATCAGCACTGACAACAGCCCCCGCACCAGCCAGGGCCCTTCCCCCACCCAGGCCCCCACTGCATCCCCAGGGCCATGGGTGCCCTCTGGGCTCCATCTCTGGGGACCCCGCTGGGAGATGATGCTGCCCCCACCCCCCACCGGCTGGCTCCGGCAGACACCGCCTCTCTCTGACTTCTTGCTGCTGGCCTGGCCCAGCTCCAGGCCCTCTGGCTCCTGGGACTCACCTCAGTGGCCCTGCTGCTACACTTGGGCCCTTTTGGGTGGCCTTGTCACAACTAGGGCAGCCCATGGGGCTTGGGCAGCGGCAGGACTTCAGCAGTGGTTGGGACTCCATAGAGGAGGTGCTGCAGGCCACAGCACTGCAGGCAGTGCTGCATACTCGGTGTGAGGCCCGTGCCTGTGTGGGCAGAAGGATGAGCTCCTCCTCGCCACCCCAGAAGGAGCGCACTCACCCACAACAGGGGCGCCGAACGGTAAAGGTCTGGCAGGCTGGACTCCTGGGTACTGCAGAGGGTCTGGCCAGAGACCGAGCCTCTCCCACCTTCCTGGCCAGGCGACACGCAGGGGCCTCTCTGAGGCCTGCAGAGCTCGAGCATTAGTGGCTCCTCTATCCCAGACTCCCTCTTTTCTCTCTCCCCCATCCCTGTCAATGATCCCCAGCCTCCCTGCCTCTCAGCAAGGCCCTGCTGCCTGGGCATCCAGGGCCAGCCCTGACCCCTGAGTCTGGGGTCCCAGGGTCAGCAAGGGCCAAGCACATTGGCACAGCTGCCAGTCCAGACCCTGGGGGCACCCACCCACCTGAGAACACTTCACATCAATGGGCATGGGCTGCATGTCCGCACAACCCCCCGGGCCCTGATGGAGGAGGGTGCTGGCCTTAGCCACAGCCAATTCCACAGTCCACCGCTGTAATCCCTCCCATGATTCCCAGCCCCCGGCCCTGACCTCCCCAACGTCATGTCTGTCTTGCAGTGCAAAGTCTGGGGGAACCCAGCAAAGCCAACTATAACGTGCCCCAACAACAAGAGGATTCCTTCAAACCCTAGGAGGACCTGGCAGGGAGCCTCTCAGCTGTGCCACAGGGTGGTCGTGTGTCCTGAGACCAGCCACCCCTCTCCTGGCCAGTCTCCTCTGTGACTCAAGGGCCCCCTTCTTGGTTCAATACATCCTCCAGCCTGCTGCGGCCCATCCTGCAAAGGATCCTTCCTCTACCTCTGGGAGTGTTCTAGGAGGCTGGTCTCCTTGCGGCTGGTGGTGGGGGGCGACCTCTTGTGGCCACACATGGGCATAACATGACTCACCACCACTGCTTCTGCCAGAGCCCGCGGGAAGGTGCTGATGGGTCTGGACTGGCTCTGCCTGCACCCTGCTCTTCTCTGTGGCCCAGCAGGCCACAGGTCACCTCTTCAGGTACCGTGATCCCAAGTGGGACAAGGTATGGTGGCTGTGAGTCTGTCAGACCTGACCTCCTCCTGCTCTTCATTGGCAAACATTTATTGAGCCCCTACTGTGTGCTCTGCCTGTGCGGGTACTGGAGCAGGCAGGTCCCCATCCTCAGCAAAGTCATGGTCCAGCCTGGCCCAGTGCCCCCACTTCACCCTCTGAGCCCATGTCCCTTCCTGCAGCTTGGTCTGCTTGAGAGTCCCCACCTCACAGGGCTGCCTTGAGGGTAGAGGCCCAGGTGCTGAGGACCTGGCCCAGGACAGACACCCAGGGCCTGGCAATCCCCTCAGCAGATCACCGCCCAAGCCCTCCCACACCCGCTCCCAGAAACCACCCAGAGCCCAGTTCTGGAATGAGGGCTTGCTTGGGGGCCACAGCACAAGAGGCTCCAGGGGGGCACATGGACTGGCGAGAAGGAGACCGTCCTCTAGGAAAGGGCGTTTGATGGTGGGAAGGGAGGCAGGCAGGGCACAGGATCCTAGGAGCGGTACGCAGGCTGACAGTTAAGGGAGGGGTGGGGTGTGCGGTGGAGGCCGGGCTCTGAAGGGCCTAGGGCGGGAGGTGTGGCCTGCGGAGAGGCCAGGAGAGAAAGGCTGAGAAATTGCCTGAATTAGGAATAACCAGCCACCTTGACCCAAGAGCAAAACTGTTGAGGATCAACCCCGGGAGGAGACCGGGGTAACAGAGAGGTGGAGGGCAGGGCAGAGATATGGGGGAGAAAACAGGCGAGTTTGGAATACTCCAGACAGAAAAGAGGAAGAGATGGTGACCTGCAGGGCACTCAGAGCCTGTGTGGCCAGAGCCTGGGCAGCCAGCCTTCAGGAGCCAGCGGAGGGACAGTTGGACGGGCCTGAGACACACATACACCCCTGCATAGCTGTCCCTGAGCGGCAGGCGCCAACTGGGGACTGGGCGTGGGGGTAGGGCGGGTCCCGGGGGCTGGACCGTTTCTGGGAGCAGGAGGGTGGCTGGAACAAAGACAGGGGCAGCCACTGCCAGTGAGGAGGGCTGAGCCCAGGGTGGGCTTTCCAGGCGACCCTAAAGGCAGGACATTCACCCCTTGTTGTGGCTAGACAAGCCCACTGAGGCTTGCCCAAGGTCAGTCACTCCCAAGGGGTGGCCCAAGTCTGCTGTCTGCACTGTGCACACGCAGGCATGCACGCGCGCGCGCACGCAGGCATGCACGCGCGCACACACGCCCCAGCTGCAAGAGGGAGCCCTCTCTTGGAGCAGAGCAATGAAGGCCAGCCCCAGGCCAGCCCTGGCTGACCCACCCCGCCCTCCCACCCTTCAGCATTGAGCAGTCAGCCTGCTCAAGCCCGCAGCTCCTGACCACCAGGCCCTGCGACGGAGCAACAGCACACAGGAGTCTCTGGGCCCCGGGAGGCCCTGGGCGGCCCTGGGCCAGAGGCCATGGGCCATGCTGGATACGGTGCCCAGGTGCATGGACCGGAGGCCCCTGGAGGTGCTGGTAGGTGAATTCATTGGCTGGTGGGACTAAGCTGAGCAGATGAGCACATTTAGCCTCTGAAGCCCCACATCAGGTGTGTGCCACCAAAGCTGGCCATCCAGATTCTCCCATGCCTGAAGGATTTGGGCAGGCAGGAAGTACAGACCCCAGGAAACAGGGGTGGGGGCGCGGCATTGGGCCCAGAAGGAAAACTGAATGAACTGGGTCTCCAGGTTGAAATGCCCTCAGCCATGACCGAGGGCCCACCAGTCCTGAACCTGCTCTGGGGATCACTCCGAGTGACTCATGAGGGAGCGTTCTTCTCCACCTAGGCTGCAGTGCGGATAGCGACGTGCTGAGCAAGGACTGCGCCTCTGAGGCTCGTCTCTGCGCAGGAGAGGCATGCCGGCCACACCAGCAATAACATTGCTGTGGGGACTGGCTGCCTCTGCCGGCGGTAGGCTGCGCCTTCTCCCCAGGCCCTGGAGAGCAGCCATCGCACCACCCCGTCTGTCTCCACCTGGTGGGCAGAGAGGGGCGGCAGTTACTGTCCCAGTCAGTGCGGGTGGGCGAGCTGCGGCTGGGGTAGAGACAGAGGGCGCTGCGGTCCTGGGAATGGGAGTTCAGCGAGTGGTGGAGGGTGTGCGTGGTTTGGAGTCCCACTGTGGCTGTGCTGGGGACACGGGTGAACGATGCAGCGACAGGGCTGGGAGGGGACAGGGACTACCCCTGTGCCGTGGGCCTGGTAGATCTGCAGTGTCCCTATGAGTGAGCATTCTCCCTGCAGGGCCCTCTCAGCCCCTTTGCCCCCCCGGCTTCTCCTCGTGCCCTCAGCCCACTGTCTCTGGCAGCTTCCCCGACTCCCCAAATCTGGGTCAGGAGTCACGGCCTGGCACAGTGCTGGGGCCCACAACACTTTTAGGGCCCATGAAAATATTGTAAGTATTTTTTCCATAAGAAGGAGGGGAAATTAGTATAATCTAGCCTACATTATGTTTGTCTTTATACCAACAGAGTCCCAAAATAGAATTTTTATTATTTTTGTGGAGGAAGAGGCCCACAAAAGCCATACTGAGGCCCCTGGCCACAGGGGGCCCTTAGAGGCCAGTGTCCCTCCCAGGGCTTCACATGTGGTGGCAACGATCTGCCCACTCGGTCGCCTTCTCCAGTGGAGTGTGCCTTCCTGTCGGAGCCGCTCGCAGGGGCACCGGGGAAATACGTAAATGCTTAGAAACTAAAAAGTGGTTGATGTTGAGTGCTCACCGTGGGCCAGGCACCATGCCAAGCTTCTGTGACATCAATGTGTCAACTTCATGGAGACACCAATGTCACCCCATTTCCCAGATGAGGACGTCGAGGCTGAGAAAGGCTAGACAACTTGCCCTCATTGTCCACCATCAGAGACCGCCAAGGCTGGGCCTTAGACCCCTGGCCTCACCACGTCCCCACGGGACGGGGAACAGCTGGTGGGAGCATCAAGAGGCTGGTAGTCAGTTTCCAGCAGGGACAAGCTCATGTAGAGATCAGGCCAGTCCCTGGATGCAGCCCTCAAGTCCTGACGCGTGGGCCAGTGCCCTCAGAGGCCTCAGAGCCACCCGACCTTCCTCTGACAGCACAGCCACGCCGGTGGTTCCTCTACACAGCCAGGCACTGTGCCCCAGGGGCACAGGGACAATCAGTGATACCCGCACGTTCACTAACTGAGTGCCAGGCACTCACCCATCCAACCCTCACAATCCCTGGGGCTGTGGGTGGCCAGCGCTCTTCCTCCAGAGCACAGCATCAGACATGTGTGGTAGAAAGGTGCTCGGAACATGGGGACACAAGGCGGGAGCCGTGCCTTCTGCCTTGGATACTTAGGGGCTGGGAAATCTGAGACCATCCTTGAAAGGTGAGTAGAATTTCATCGAGCCTAGAAATGGGAAAGGGCAGGCCAGCCGGGTGTGGAGTGGGCACAGCCTGGGTGGGGTACGGAAGGGGTCCCACAGGGTCCTGCGGCTGCCGGGATGGGAAGCAGAGGGTGTTTGAAGACTGGAGAGTACACTGGAACAGTTTTTCGGTGCCAGTTTGTTAGGAGCTGGGCACCGTGATAGGTATGTGGGGGGATGGGGGGGCAGAGATGACTGAGGCCCAGTCACCCATGAGGGCCTGACTGGGAGCGTCCAGGGTCTGTCCCTGACTGACGCCTCACTGGCCCACTTAGTGACCTGGACCCATGCCTTTCCCCCTTTGGGCTGGACTTCTTCCATAAACCAGGCTTCCCTGAGCTTGCCACCCACTGACAGAGCTCTTTGAGCTCTCTGAGTAAAGAGCGTCACCAGGCTGGGCGGGGCAGAGCAGGGAGCCCACCTCAGCTCCCCACAGGGCAGGGAAACTGCCCCGGGGCGGGGCACCAGGTCATCTGAGATCACTGCCTCTGCACAGCTGTCAAACGTATTCCTGCAGCCGTGACGCTTGACAGTCAAGTGCCCCGCCCCTGCCCCACCAACGATGCTCTGCCTGGGACGGTTTAATGACAGACGCCAACGCCCTGACTGCTGACTGGTGTAGTCAGCAAGAAGGAACACATGGCAGTCACCTCGGCTGCAGGGAGGTGGCCAGGACTCTCACTCATGAGGTCCTTTGACAAAGGCACACCACGTTACTTCCTTCTTCTGCTGGTCCTTGACACACGTGTCCTGGGCCCTTGGGGCGGGGGGGAGGGCAGATGCGTGTGCAGATCACTCCACCACCATGTGGGGCTATAATGGGGAAGCCCTGGTTTCTGGACGCACATGGAGGATGCGTGACTTGACTGCTGAGTCCAGGACAGACCCTCCCCATCCCCTGCCAAGACTGCTGATGGCAAAGCCTTTTGTATCGGAGCAACTCCTCTCACGGGCCAGAGAGCCTCACTGACCAGTCCAAGGTTGCACAGCCATTCATATGACAGATAGGACGGTGTTATCATTCACACCGAGTGAATGAAGAAACGGCTCAGAGAGGCAAAGTGGCTGCCCAGTGGTCACAGAGCAGGTGGGTGGTGCCTCTGGCCTGGAACCAGGGCTATAGATGCCGTGTCCCCTTCGCTGGTCACCGCAGCCCATACTAACATGGGACTTCTCACAACTGCTGCCACTCCAGAAGAGAGCAAGGATATTCTGTGGCCCAGAGGTGCTGGGTTGGTTCCCCTCACTGAGTGCCCATGTGGCAACCAGGGCCCAGTGTTGGGAATCGCCCTGCCCAGTTTCAGAAGCTGTAACCCCCCATGGCTAAGGCTGAGTGAGAGACCTTGGGACCCTAAGCCACTAAGGAGACAAAGCTTATCCCCCTGGCAGGAGCACTGCCTCTGCCCACTTTACTTCACCTTGCCTGGCCCCCAGTGCATGACTGGTTAGCCAATGATCGGTAGCATTCCTCAAGGGAGGGGCGACCTAAGACAGGCATGGTCATGAAGGGGCCCTCGGGGAAGGACATGGGGAGCTATGGAGAAGGGGGGTGATGGACCCTCATCCCTCGGCTTTGACATAGCCTGAGCCCTCATTCAATCTTCGAGAAGTCTCTTGGCTGCCTTACTTCTGCTGCTGGACTTAAGTCTGAAACAATGCCGGAGGTGGGTGCGGCCCTGTGCTGGAAAGGGCAGGTTACTGAGGGCAATCAGGCCTAAGAAAGAATGCATAAGATCCTGTGAAACCTGCTTTGCTAATACCGTCAATTTAAATGATAAGGGTTCAAGCCTAAAATTAGTTTGTTTCCCCAAAGTTTTATGGCCCTTTAGCTATTTGACCCTGACTCAAAATAGGCCCTCAGAGTTCTTTGAATATTTCTATTTGATCATTGCTGCCTGACAATGATTGATGAGCTTTCCATATACACCCTGTATTCCTATGCAAATTAAAGCCAATAAAATTCTGTCAAAGCAAGGGTCAGCACGCTCTCCCCTTGAGAGAGTGGCCATGCTGTCCCTTTTCCTCCACAGGACTCCTCACACGGTAGTCCGTGTGAATTTGTCTCATCTCAGCCATAACGCCACAGTCACTGTAGACTGGAGTCCGCATCAGCCCAGGACGCTTCAGGCGCCCACGGAGGCGTTTGCACTTGCAGTTCTTTTAAAATCCAAAGGAAAAATTAAATATCATAACAATGAATATTTACTAATGAGCTAAGCCTAAAATACAATCATCACCAATGTAGTCATAAAGTATAATTTTTTAAATGAAGAAAGGGGCCACTAAGGCAAAGTGCCTAGTGATGATGGAAGTCACAAGGTGGCCCTGCCACAGTGGCTACGCTGTCAGCAACCCAGACCCCGTTCCCACCTGCCACAGTCCATGAAATGACAGTGAGGGGAGAGGGAGAAGGACAGGGCAGTGCAAAGGAGGACAGCAAGGCTGGGAGAGGACCGTCCATACAAACAGGGGCTGGACAGAGAGAGGAAAGCCTGGGAGGGCAGAGATGCTGCGCTAGCAGATGGCAGAGGGGCAAGGGCAGAAGGCTGGGGAGACAGGGGCATGAGGGAGGGGCCTGGCATATCATGGGAGCTCAAACCGAGAATTTCCCCGGGTCTTTATGACTTTCCTATGCTGCTGTAGCAAATTACCACACACGTGCTGACTTGCAGCGACAGAAATTTATTCTCTCACAGTTCAGTAGACCAGAAGTCCAAAATCAAATCACTGGACAGAAAGCAAGCTGCCAGCAGGGCTGCACTCCTCTGAAGGCTCCAGGGGAGAACCCATTTGTCTCTTCCCACTGCTGGTGGCTGCCAGTGTTCTTCACCTTGTGGCCACAAAATGCTGCAGTCTCTACTTCTGTGGTCACGTTGTCCTCTTCTCTGCCTCTCTCTTGAAAGGACACTTTGATTACATTGAGAGCCCACCATGACAAACCAGGATAATCTCTGCATCTCGCAATCCTTCATTTAGGTGAATCTGCAAAGCCTTTCCACGTATACTACATTCACAGAGTCCAGGGATTAGCATCTAGTATCTTTAGGGTCCATTCTTCACCTACTACAGGCCCATGGAGGCGACACAGTGTAAGAAGGGTCTGCCTCCACCTGAGACCGGTGGAAGGCACAACACCTCCTGCTTCACAAACCAGCACATCCTGGGAGGGAGGTCCTTCTGCCAGCACCCTGGGAGAGGAGGGACGCACGCTCTGCAGTGGAGATGGAGGGATCTGGAGACTCCACTGAAACTGGCTAGGACCGAACTGGAAGTTAAGCATCGTGGTGGGGAGAAGGGGTTGAGAGAGAGCCCTGCCCTACCTGGACGCAGACCCTAAATCTGATGTGAGTTCTCCCCTTGGCCTCAGGGAGATCTCCATCTAACCCCAGAGGCAGCACCCAACCAGCACCACTGTCTTGAAGATGCTATAAGTGTGACCGAAGCTCCTACTTTCCAGGTGGGGTGGTGGAGGCCCGGGGGGAGAGGGTGGTTTTTTTTGTCTGGAGTCAACTGAACACAAGGGCTTCGATTTCCTCAATCCCCTCCCAGACACCGCCCCCCCCACCACCACCACTTCCTGTCCTGTCTCAGTGATTTTGTCATTTTTTGTCTCTTCCTCTTGGCACTTGAAAAGTGAAATAACAACAGGCTGTTTCATCTTCCCCTAGAAGAGCTTGCACAGAAAGTGACCCCTCCTAGGCCGTGTCAGGAGGGAGCCAGGGCCCAGGCCTCTGGAGTCAGGCGGCACTTTACTCATGGACTGTCTGTTGATGCTCATTCCACATGCATGTCTGAGTGAGACAGAAAGAGGGAGCCTGCCTTCTCCCGACTGGACCAACAACATTTCATCGGTCGTGCCCTCCACACCTTCTCAGCACCAGCTGTGGCCAGCTCCCTCCTTAAAACTGACAAAAGCCTCTATAGTGAAACTTGGGGGCCCTGGGGGGCAGATTGGGAAGTGGCAGAGCCTCCGCCATGTCTGAACCCTAAAATGGAAAATGTGGGGTTGGATGTGGAGAGAATCCTCTAACCTCAATTTTGCCTCTTTCTGGCTGTGTGACTCGAAGCAAATCACTTAAAACCTGTTTCTTTATCTGTAAAATGGGTGTAAAAAGACCTGGCTAAGAGGACAATTATACATGCACCATTATAGATGGACAAACACGTCCCCGTGGACCCTAGGCTGGGGGTCTTCTACTCCCCCCCCCCGCTCCCCACCTCTTCAGGCCATTCTCGGGGAGACTGTGCCCCCAACCACCCAATGAGTGTAAGGTCCTGGCACCCCGGCCTTGTAGAATCAGCTTGCGGAGCGCCGGGACGCTGCGGCCAGGAGGCCACTGGTCGTGTGCAATGCCTGAGCCCCCAGGTGTTGTGAACCACTGGACTGGGAGTCAAGAGCGCGGTGAAGCCCGGCCAGGCCCCTGCCTGCTGGCTCCAGCTGAGTTCTCCTCACCCAGACGTTGCCCTCTCACCCGCGCCTCCCACGCGCGGACTCCTTACTGGGCGCGCCCTGCCCGCGGGGCCCACGCGGCGGGCGGGGCACGCCAGGCCTTTGTGTTCAAACCGCCCAACAGGCGGCGGCGGTAGGCGGTAAAGAGGGCGGGGCGTGACCAATGGGCTGCGTCCTGTCAGGGTTGACTGACAGGCGCACACATACACACCCGGCCACGCGCGCGCCGCCCGGCCCCACTCGCGCAGCGCGGTTCTGCGCGGGCCGCATTGTCCACCGCTCGCAGCTGCTGTCCTCCGGCCTGGTCCCGGGCCGTGTCTCCCCAGGCGCCCCGGGCCCCCGCGCCGAGCGCCGTTTGCGGGATTCCGACTGGAGTAGGGAGCGCGTCAGGGCTGCACTGCGGGCCAGGGACGCCCCAGACTCGCACGAAGAAGCAGCGACAGCAGGTAATAGGTGGCCACGGGCCTCTGGGGAGCGGACGCGCGTGGCAAAGGTGGTGGGCCGGCCTCGCCCGCCTACTCGCCAGCGCCGGGCCCGGCCTGACCCCGGGGTCATCACCGGGCGGCTCCGGCCAGGGCCGAGCGCCCAGGCCTGGTTCTTCTCGGGGCCAAGCTGGGCCAGGCTCCAGCCCCGCCCGGCGCACGCCCCTGGGCCGGTCGGGAAGAGCCTACGCTGTGCCAAGGCCATCCGGGTCCCCGCCCCCCGGGCTGGCCGCCCTACTGGTCCCCCCCGGAGGGCGGATGTCTCCAGGCGGGACTTCCCTGGGCAGAACCTCCCCTGGAGGAGGAAAGTGAAGACAGGGCTGCCCCAAACCAGCCCAGGGCAGTGCCCGTGTTTTCGTGCAAGTCAGGCAGTTTCCAGGCCGTTTTCTGCCTCTGCCTGTCGGAACTCTGGGAATAGGAGGGAGGCCTGTCTTGTTCAGTTTAAAAAGAAACCAAACAAATAGAGGGCGGGAGTGTGACTTAGAGCAGAGAAGCAGGGAAGGCTCCGGCTCCCTGCTGATAAAAATCTCTGCAGGTTCAGCGGGTAGGGAATGAAGGGAGTTACAGCACCTGGAGCGTTTTACAGGCCCCAGGAGGAATGTGGTGTGAAAACGGCCCTTGGAAGGTGCCCAAGACCTGTGCTAAGTCCGAGCACCAGACAGACACTGTCAGACAAGTTTGTGAGGGGTGGAGGAAGGTGGAGATGGGAAAAGGATATGGCTCAGCCCAGAACGGCCGGCGGTGTTTTAGTTTGAGGGTTTCTCAGCTGATTGTGTGTTGGAGGGGCGGTGTCTGTTCTCATATGCAAACTATTTAAGCGTCCCGTTTGTTTTGGAGAATGAAGCCTTGACCTTTTTCAGCTTGTGAAACCCAAACTCAGTCGCAAACTGTTCTGATAGCAGCATGCCCCCGGAAAGACTACAAGCACCCCTAGGAGGGTGGGGGCACTGACAGCTTCCAGCACCCGCCCCCCATATGAGTATTTATATTTTTGCCAGCCCCAGCCTTCGGTATCGTGTAAACACCCTGCTTAGTTTCTCCCCAGAGTGAAGGCCTGCTCTTCTGCAGGGCAGGGGTTAAGGGGAGGAGCCCGCTTTCAGGTGGGGAGGGCAGGCCTGGGGGTTGAATGGCCTTATAAGGAGTGGAATAGAGAAAAGAACCCAGACCAACTTCCTGCTTTGGCTACTACCAGTCAGTCCTCTACCAGCACCCGCTAGAACCCAGGAAGGGTGTCAGGTAAACATCCCACCTGAGAAAAATGCCAATGAGACCAAGACATGAGGCTGCTTGTTTTCAAAAGAGGACTTTCTAGAATCCTCTAGCTAAACTAACCGGACCTTCTGGTTTCCGTCGTCTGAGTTGGGAAGTGTTAGAGTCTATGTCCACGACACAACCCAGAAAACTAGCAATTTAAGCATCAACCAGGAATATTAGAAGTGAGAGCAAGTCATAAGTACTTAGACCTCTGGAGTGGGCCTAAGTAACAATGACTTTGTAACACGGGCTGGCAGAGGTGGCACATTGATGCTCCTTGCATTGGTAATCCGAGATTTTGCATTTGGGTTTCTAGAGCCAAGTAATCCTGCACGGGTAGTAGAATGGCTCCTTTCACCAGGTCATTCACACGGGCCTCCTTCCAGTCCTAGTTATCAATTCCAGAGCCTTGATTTCCTCCCCCGTAACCCCACACTGCTCCACCACCCTGCTCTGTTAGTTTGTTAACAAATACTTGTTGTGTAACAGTCCTGTCTACAGCCTGTTCTGAACATATTCGAGGCTATCAGGGTCTCCAGGTGGGGCCACAGCACACTCCTGAAAGAGCTTGAAAACTTTATGGCAGGGCAGACAGACCTGAGCCCGTCACATGTCAGATGTGAGCTCGAACCCTGGCTCTGCCACTCACAGGCTGGGTGGCTGGGATGCCACACATCTCGGTGTCCCAGGCTCCTCCCTTGTGCGATGAGACTAATGATGTCTCCCTGGGTCAGAAGCGGTTATGTAAGGAGCCAGGTACCTCGGGGGCATTTACAAAGTGTTTTATCACCACAGTCACATCTGTCACAGTCACCAGCCCAGGGGATCCAGCACACGACCACTGTCAGTGTGGAGGCCTGTACCAGGGACAGGTGTTCCAGTGTCACAGTTTGAGTTCTGGTGTCACAGTTTGACGGGGACCCTGGTCCATGAGCAGATGAGCTACAAGGAAAGAAAAGCGTGTCCCACCAGGGAAACAACGGAGATTCATTTAGCATCTTTTGCGTGCCTGGTGTGTGCCACATGCCAAAGGTTGTGGAAGGGACAGTTCTGGCTCTCACAGAGCTCACTGTCTGATAAACTGAAAACCTGAGAACCTTGTGGGAAGAGGCTCCCTGGGCACTGAGTGAGCCCAGGACATGGTGGCCTGCAGCAGGGTGGGTGGTGCTGGCACCCACATCTCAGGCAGGCTGTTTTTCATTTAAGATTTTATTTATATTTAGAGAGAAGGGAAGGAAGGGGGAAAGAGAGAGAGGGAAACATCGATGTGCAAGAGATACATCCATTGGTTACCTCTTGCACGTCCCCAAATGGGGACTTAGTCCACAACCCAGGCTTGTGCCCTGACTGGGAATCAGACCAGCGACCTTTTGGTTTACAGGCCTGGCGCTCAATCCACTGAGCCAGGGCTGGGGCTGCTTTGATTGAATGCACAGGGGGTGGTCTGTTCATTGGGAGAAAGTGCCTCTCGTCTCTCCACCCCCTGGGAGGAGCTACCAACAGCCCCAAGCTTCACCCATCCTCCTTTTTCTCCCACGACTCCTCAGGAGAAGGGTCCCCATCCCACCTCATCATGTCTCGTCGAAGCCAGCGCCTCACGCGCTACTCCCAGGGTGATGATGACGGCGGCAGCAGCAGTGGCGGGAGCTCCGTGGCAGGGAGCCAGAGCACCCTGTTTAAAGACAGTCCTTTCAGGTAAGGGGCCGCCACAACCCCTGTGGATAGCGCCGAGGCTCACAGCAGAGGGCTTGCATGGCCTCTTCCTCTTGTGATCTTTATGGGCAGAGATAAGGTACCTGTGTGCAGCTAAGGGGACATCCACTCCTCCAAGGAGGCCAGCAGCAGTACTGCTTCTCCCCTACTGTTAGCCAGGCTGCTGCCCTTGTGTTCAGAGAACAGGAAGTGGGGAGAGGCAGCTTCAAGAGTCAGCGAGGCCGGAAACCCTGACACTGCAAGCTGGGCTCAGGAGAACCCTTCTGCTGTGGATGGGCGTGCCCAGCTGGTCATCACCCTGGACCCACATGCATGTGCCTCACTGTGTGTAGGCCCTGACAGGGCCAGCCAAACAGCTGAAGAAAGGAGAGGGTCCCAGGGGCACCAGGCAATAAGTAAAACGGGGACCCACCTTACTCTGCCCCCTTGCAGACGTGAGCCCCCGTGGCAGCCCCTGAGGTTCCTGGAGGCCAGGCCGGGTTCATCGGAGTTTTCAGTGGGTTGTAGGAATTACCAATCCATTAAGAAGCCGAGGGAAAAAAAAACTTGGCTTTGCAGTTAGAGACTGGGGTTTGAATTTTGACTCTATCACCTTGATGATCTCCCCAACTGTTGGTAAGATTTGGAGATAATGGGAGTGGAGGAGCTACCTGTCTCTGCAGACAGCCAGTCAGTAGTTGGGAAGCTGTTAGTTGCCTAGCAACAAGGCCAACCCACTCACTGCAGGAGGGCAGTGCCTAGCTTCCTAGTCCTGGCTGGGCTTACCTGCCTGTTCCCCCTCTCCCTTCCTGGCTGATACCTGCAGGACCCTGAAGAGGAAGTCCAGCAACACTAAGCGCCTGTCCCCAGCGCCACAGCTGGGCCCCTCCTCCGACGCCCACACCTCCTACTACAGCGAGTCTGTGGTCCGGGAGTCCTACTTTGGCAGCCCCCGGGCTGCCTCCCTCGCCAGGAGCTCCGTCTTGGATGACCACCTGCTTCGAGACCCCTATTGGAGTAAGTGTCTGCAACCTTTCTTCTGGAGGCTTTGCTTCCTCTGGAAATGTAAGGGCCCAAATGCCAAGGGTCTCCCCAACAAGTCCCTTGGGCCAGAGGAGGGGCTCCCCATCAGAAAGCTGTGGAAGAGCAGCTAGGTGTCTGAACCTCCAGTCCCCTTTAGAGGATGAAGTACCACGTAGCTGCTCCAAGCCTTGGAGATAGAGGGGCGGGGCCCAGCTCACCCTCCCCAGGACCCAGAGAGCTGGGGTGAGGCCAAGGGCAGACTCCATCTGTCCATCAGGGTGACCCCACGAGGCCCCCAGGAATATCCTCCTCAGCATCTCTGTGCCCCAGCAGAACACCATGTTCTTCCCTCCTCAGGTGAGGACCTGCGGGTGAGGAGGAGGAGAGGCCCCGGGGGCACCGAGAGCAGCAAGATCAACGGGCTGGCAGAGACCAAGCTCCCCGAGGACTTCCTCGGGTCCTCCTCAGGCTACTCCTCCGAGGATGACTACGTAGGTAGGTGATGACCCAGCAGGTTCCAGGACCGCCGGGGAGCGGAGGGGGAGGCTGGGGGAGGCATCCCTGACGCCTGAGACAGCATGGGGTCTGGCAGGCACCTCTGTAGATGGTCCAGGCATCCCTGCTGTGCCACTGTAGCACCCGGAACCCCAGCCTCAGGTGTCTCTCAACACGCTGACCGTCCTGCCCCACTAGGCCTATGGTCAGATCCGCTGTCTGGTTCACTTCCAGCAGGCATTCTGACGCAGGCCTCGTGCAGCGGAGGTGCTCCCTCCCTCCGTCTGGGTCTGCACAGTGGCCGAGGGAGTGCCTGCTCAGGCCTGGAGGCAGGCGGGGAGCTCAGGAGAGACACCATGTCAGAAACTGCTGGAAAGTTCCTTCAGCAGACAGTTACTAACCTGCTAGGTGCCAGGCCAGTGACTCTCTGGGAATGTGAAGGAGAGTGCTACGTGGTCTCAGCTCACAGTCTAAGGGAGAAGACAAGTGACAGGCAGTCTCCATGTCCCAGAGCTCTTCCAGTGAGGACACACTGAGCTGGTGTCCGCCATGTCCACCCTGTCCCTGCAGGATACTTGGACACGGACTCGCGGAGTTCAGGCTCACGGCTGAGGAGCGCTGTCTCTCGGGCAGGCTCGTTTCTCTGGACGGCAGTCACTTTTCCAGGTGAGTGCTGTCTGTTCCGTGCACGGCTGTCTCCTCCCTACTGCAGCCCCTCCTCACCCATCTCTGCGGTTGGGCATCAGCGCCTGCAGAGAGACTGTGGGAGCACCCGGGAAAGATTGCTGGGAGCCAGTTGGCTGAGTGGGCAAGTGGGAGCAGAGGAACCAGGCAGCCCTGTGGCAGGACAGAGGTGCCCGGCAGGTCGGTGTTGGCAGGGTCAGGGAGGGCCGCAGGTAGAGAGAAGGCGGTGCTCTGAGACCACCACCCGCAGGCCGCCACCAGCTCAGGGCGGCACATGAACCTGATGGTCCCCCTCACAGGCCGGCTCTTCAGGCTCTTCTACTGGTGGGTTGGCACCTCCTGGTACCGCCTGACGACCGCCGCCTCCCTGCTCGACGTCTTCGTTTTAACCAGGTGAGCGAGGCTCCTGCTGGGACAATGAATCAGAAAGTTCCAGATGGAAGACCCAGACAAGGTGGCCTCTGCCTGCTGGGCAGGCCTTAGGCTCTATCCCAGCACTGGTGGTCCCCAGAACTTTTTGCTCCCCTCTTGGCCCTGTGACTACCTAGGCCGCAGGGGTTCCCACCTGTGTTCAGGAGCCACCCGAGGGTGCTGTGGGTTTGTGCCCCAAGTCCCTGACCCAGCAGAGACAGGACTTGGGGACAGGCCCTTCAGCAGCAGAAAGGAGACCGCGCTAGGAAGTCAGGGCCCCGTGGGCCGCAGTCCTGGTTGCAGCAGGCAACGGGCTGTGCTGAGAAGAGGGGCAAGGACAGATTCATGCTGCCCCCAAAGAAGTTTCCCATTTTTCTAAAAGACAATGTTGTTTAGGAGTTCCATTTTTTTTTTTTTTCTGTATTTGCTTGTTTAGAGGACCTCTACATATGGAAATTTTAGTTTCTTTGAAGATTCCATGACTTATTTTTTTAAAGATTTTATTTATTTTTAGAGAGAGGGGACGGGAGGGAGAAAGAGAGAGAACTATCAGTATGTGGTTGCCTGTCTTACACCCCCAACTGGGGACCTGGCCTGCAACCCGGTCTAGGAATCAAACCAGCGACCCTTTGGTTTGCAGGCCGATGCTCAATCCACTGTGCCACACCAGCCATGGCTCCACTATTTATTTTTAGTGACATCAGTTAAATTCACAGGGTCACAATTGTCCCCATTACTCAAGACCTAAAGAGTCCAGTCTGGCCCTGGCAAGATGAGACACACAAGGGTTTCCCCTTCAGCCCTACTTTGTCATTCAGGGAAAAAATTTCAGGGGACTCCCCAGGGTGGGGAGCCGAGAGGCTCTGGAGTCCCCCTGACACCTTGACCACACTGCTCATCACTCCCTCCCACGATCCAGACGCCTCTCATCCCTGAAGACATTCCTGTGGTTCCTC
This sequence comes from Anoura caudifer, assembly GCA_004027475.1. NCBI lineage: Eukaryota > Metazoa > Chordata > Mammalia > Chiroptera > Phyllostomidae > Anoura > Anoura caudifer. Next base: position 104,614 of record PVKU01004679.1, read on the forward strand.
TTGCTGCTGCTGCTCCTGACTGGCCTGACCTACGGTGAGCTGACCCACTGTCCCAGGAGATGGATAGGGCCGGGGCAGCCGAGATGGGGCTGGTGAGCCAGCGGGGAAGGGCAGAGTATGGATGGAGGCAGTGCTGAGCAGAACCAAAAACTAGAGGGATGGTAATTACCTACCAGTACAGGAAGGAGGCAGGACGAGGGGGTCAGACTGAGCCTGGGCACCTCCAGAGGCCCAAGCTCTAGGCCTCTCCTGCCTGGCTCTCCTGGGCCCTCTGCCGACCAATGCTGCATTCTTGGGGTGTCCAGTGGGTGAAAGGAGAAACGCTCCTGCCCCCTCTTCCTGGCCTCAGTTTGGACGGCTATGCTGGGTTGCCCAGCACGTGTGGAGGAGCCTTAGAGCCACCCAGGCTGGGACGTTCCCTGGTGCAGGGGCACTGGGGTAAAAATCAGGGCCTCTGACACCAGCACTACTAGCAGTCATTTTCCCTCCATTCCAAATCAGGACATAGTCTGGGTGAGTGAATTATTGTTACAAGGTCAAGCTCCATCTTTAGCTAACTTTAAGCTCCAAGGAATGAAGTAACAAAGAGAAGTGAGTACGCCTTTCGCACTAAGACACCTGTCATCATGAAACACTCTACCTTGTCCCAGTCTCTGCCATGGGAGTTCCGAATCTGCTACATAGTTGAAATCATTGTGTGTGTGTGTGTGTGTGTGTGTGTGTACACTCACTCACACATTCCTGTCAATTTTTTATTTAACAGTTTCACATGAGTTTCCTCCATGACCCCCAGGCTCACTTTTAATGATTGTACCAATTTATAATTTAAGATCATGCTTTATTATTTGTTAGAGAGTTGCTTATATAGATTTAGTATCTTGAATAGATATAGTATGTATTCAATTGGTATTATTACTATTATTTTTTTACTAATACCAAAGTAGAACATTTTGCCAAGTATTGGTTTCCTCTTTGTTTCCTGTTACAAGAACAGCTTGTTCACATCCATTGGGAACTGGGCATCACCCTTAAAATGGTAACGCCCTTTACGATCGCCCAGTGTGTTGGTCAGGAAGCACTTTCCTGTGAGTTAACCTAGTTGGAGGTGGGCCTCACCCTCCCCAAGGGAGCTAGAGATGCCCTCCTGCCGGCATCACGAACAGATGCCTATCGAGAGTCTCAAAGGCAGGGGGTGGGCGGAAGGGCCTGCTCCGGGAGTGCGGTCAGTGAGGTCGTGTCCAGAGGGTCAGACTCAAAGCCGGGTGGTCACATACTTCTTATCACACCTGCGCCTGGCCTCCTGGCTGATGAGTGGCAGGTGTGGCATCTTACTGGCTAGAGACTCCTCAGCCAACATGGCCTTTTCCAGTGCCCTCACCCTCGCATATGTGCACACACGCACATGCACACAGCTCAGAAGTAAACACACCACAAACAGATGGCCCCTAGAGCAAGATTCAAGCACCTCTGGGTGGCTGTGTCCCTGCACCCTGTCCTGGAGCCACAAGCAGCCTCTCCAGCAGATGTGTTCTACATCAGTGATTCTCAATCGTGGCTGCCATTAGAGTCACCTGGGGAGCTTTTAGATCCCACCTACATGGTCCCCTCAGCCAATGAACTCACCTGTGTGGAGGGAGGGCCAACACTTGGCCGGGGGCGGGGGTGGGGGGGGGGCATGGTTTCACCTCTCCCCTCTACCTCCCAGCATCATTTATTGCACTGACTTTGACAACTTCATTCTTGTCTCGTCACATCTTCCATCACTGGCTTTCCTTTTCTCACATTTAAACAACTCTTTGGGGCGTTACATATGTAATTCCTTTAATTGGGACCGATGCTCTTTGCTTCCACAGTCTGTTCATTCACAGCCCTCAGAGCTCTCACTAGGCGGCTCAACAAGTCTTCCCACTAGGCAATTAGGACCTTCCCTCCCCTTCTCCAGCATCCTTGAAAGTTCACAAAAGCAAATGAAAAAAAATCTTGTATCTTCTCTACAAACATTAGCAATTTGGATTATGTGTATGATCTTTTTGTGATATATGTTCTTCATCTGTGTATCATTTACGGTGCATTTTTTGACACCAGGTATTTTAAAAGCTCCCTGGGTGATTCTGATGTCAAGTCTGGGCTGAGAACCACTAGCAGGGCCTCTGGGCTGTGGCCCCAGATGTCCCTAACCTGTGTAGCTGTCTTCTCCAGGTTTGAGAGATGAGAACCCCTGAGGGGATGTGAGAGTACATACACTCCAGGCTGTGTGGTGGAAGTTGCTGCCCCAGAGAACTGTGGGAAGCACCCACCCCCGTGCAGCCTGTGGGCAGAAGCCTAGCTCAGCTTGTACGAACGAACCAGTCAGGCTGCTGTCCTCGTTGTCTGCACCTTCTTGCGCACAGCCCCCAGCCTGGGTAACCACCCCCTCCCCTTTGTGCAGGTGCTTGGTATTTCTACCCCTATGGGCTGCAGACCCTCCACCCTGCTGTGGTCTCCTGGTGGGCAGCAAGGGGCAGTGGCCAGCAGCATGAAGTGTGGGCGTCCAGAGACTCATCCTCACATTCCCAGGTAAGCATCTTAGTTCGTAGGCTCCTCCCTCAGCCCATTCGAAGCTGGCTTCCCTGTGCTTACAGCTGACAGAGACGCCACCCTAGCTGGGGCCCTGCCTCGTCTCCCTGGCACCCCTCTCCACCACTGGGGGTATGCATATTGGGAGGGAGGCAGTTCCCACAGACAGGACTCAGAACTGTTCCAAGGTGAGCTGCCATTCTAGGCCCAGAAAACAGAAGGAAAAGGAATCAGACAAGTCGTTTTATTTGCTTTGTTCCTTTCAATATAATTTTACAAATACAGGGTGGGGCAAAAGTAGGTTTACAGTTGTTCATATGGAAAATAATACAATAATAAATAACAGTACAAGGATAAACTGTATATTTTGTGTACTCACAATCATAAACCTCCTTTTGCCCTGCCCTGTATTTGCTGAGCACCTTCTATGAATAAGGTAATATTCTGGTCAGTTACCTGTCAGCACAGATAAACCACCCCTAAAATCAGTGCCTTAAAAGTACAAGCATTTGATTAGCTCATGAGTCTCTGGGTCCTCCGGCCTGAGCAAGGCCAGGCTGGTCTTGGCTGGGCTCCCTCGTGTGTGGGCAGCCACTGTGCATCAGCAGGTCAGGCTGCGCTCCACCCGTGCACTCCTTGTCCGGCAGGCTAGCCCGGTCCTGTTCTCACAGCAGCCATGCAAGCTTCCAAGAGAGCAGAATCAGGCCAGGCCTTCTGAGGCCTCGATCTGAAACTAGCACCCTGTCACTTCCTCCGCATTCCGTTGGCTTAGCACACCCCAGAGCCAGGCTGGACACGAGCAGGGGAAGCCCCTGCACGGCCACAACACACAGGGCCCACACTAGGGTGGAGAGAAGGGCCAAGGCCACTGCCGCAAGCTGCCAGGGGCAGACAAAACAGACCTAGGTGGAGCGCAGAGCCTGCAGTCCAGGGAGGGTGGGGCCTGTGTGCACGCCATCCTGAGGTCTGAGAAGAAAACTTTGAACTGTTTATTGCAGTTACTTGGCTCTGTTTGTATCTTGCTGAAGTTACTTTGGTGTCACAGTTTTCACCGTTTATTTTGGTGGATGTTACTTTCCTGACCATGATCTTTATTATTGTGTAAAATAATGGCATATACATTTTCCTTTTTCGGTCATTAGTAAGGATATTAACAATTTAATTCCAGGGCCACCTTTTTGTAAGAAAGAGAGAAAAAGGGAGAGAGAGAGAGAAGAAAGAAAGAAAGAAAGAAAGAAAGAAAGAAAGAAAGAAAGAAAGAAAGATTGCATTTGCATAAAGACACTAATAAAAACAGTTGCCAGGTTTGGGCGGGGGCGGGGAGGCCCTGGGTGGAGGCTGGCAGTGGTTAGGAGCACAACATTTTACTGTTGGTTTGCTTTTTGAGTCACACGAAAAAAATGGAATTTTAAAAATCAAAAGCCACCTCCGTAGCCAGTGTTCTTGCCCTTTGGTACTTGACAGACTGTTTTATGCTTTCTCTTGGCCAAGATTTCTGTTGTGAAGCCAACAAGGTTCTCAGAATTCATGGTGTGCTATCAAATGCCACCCTCAGGTCCAAGTGACTTGTCTTCTGTCTTCTCCGTGGGGCACAAGTTAAAGAGGAAAAAGAAAAAGCCTTTTCAAATGATGTGGCCATTTAGCCATAGTTTATTGATGGGACAAGAGGAAGCTGTTGACAGTCAGCAGCTGAGCCCCTCGGTCCCACACTCTCCCACACATGTGCGCCTCCAGGGTGGAGGGGGGATGGGTGGAGCCCACAGGTTGCCCAGCCCCTGGGGCAATCCTGCGGTTTCTTCCTGTCCTCTTCTTGGACTGTCCCTCCATTGGGACCCTCTTCTGGGAGGGCACTGTGCCCTTTCTCCCCTGTCCCACACGCATTCCTTTTTGGGGATTAGACCCCTCTGGCCCACTGAGTGTCCCAGTACCATGGGCTCACTGTCACCGCATTTACCTGCTGAATGACTCGCCCACCCACAGGGCAGAGAGATTGTCCTGAGAGCCCCAGACCCACCCCCTTCCCCTCCTCAGGCCCCTCACCTCATCTGTTTCCCACCCGGCCTGCCAGGCTGAGCAGCGCATTCTGTCCCGGGTACACTCTCTGGAGCGGCGCCTGGAAGCTCTCGCTGCCGAGTTTTCCTCCAACTGGCAGAAGGAGGCCTTGCGCCTGGAACGCTTGGAGCTGCGGCAAGGGGCCACTGGTGAGGGAGGCGGTGGCAGCCTGAGCCACGAGGACACCCTGGCACTCCTGGAGGGGCTGGTGAGCCGCCGAGAGGCGGCCCTGAAGGAGGACTTCCGCAGGGACACCACTGCCCGGATACAGGTGAGGAAGAGGAGCTGCGGCCTCTGGGCTAGAGCTGGGGGTCGTATGCAGGTGATATTGTGAGTGTGTGGGTGGAGGGGGCGAGACCCAGCACACCCTGCTGTAAAAGACACAGCTCTGCCACTTGGCAATGACTTTTGCTAAGTCTCAGTATCCTCCTCATTAAACCAGACACTCTGCTGCCTGCTCCCACACCCCCGAGCCTGCTTGCCAGCACATGAGAGTGCAGGGTGCCTGGCACAGTGCCTGGCACCACGTAGGTCTCGGGCAGTCTGGCATGTTTCCAAGAAGCACCGCAGCAGAAGGGCTGGGTGCTGAAGGTGCCCCTCAAAGAGGCCTGGTTTGCATTCCAGCCACCCCGCCTGTGGTGGCGAGTGGCCACCTGGGCGCAGCTCAGTGAAACCCTCCACCTCTCTCACTGCCCGACAGGAAGAAGTAGCCACCCTGAGAACAGAACACCAACAGGATGCGGAAGACCTCTTCAAGAAGATCGTCCAGGCCTCCCAGGTTGGTGGGCTTGGGGCACCTGCAGCCGGCACTGGCCTCCAATTCAACATGTTCCTGAGCTGAGAGAAACAAGTCGGCCTCCTGAAGGGCCTGCTTAGACATAGAGGGGACAGGGGTGTAGTCTCCGACTTCTGTTTGACCTGAGCCCCCTGGGCTGGAATGCTCCTAGGGGGGATGCCCTGGGAGCAGGCTGGGGGGCCGGAAGGGTCACTTGCAAGCAGCCTGTGGTCTAACATGCTGAATGAATGAGTGAACTTACGGATGCCTCAGTACGCCAGATACTGGGTGAGGCTCTCCTGAGGACCTTGGCCGGGAGGCCAGTTTGGCATTTGCTGGAGCACTTGGGAGACCCTAGGGCAGGGATGTGGTCAGGCAAAGACCCCAAAGGGAACAGACACTACCCTGGGAGGCCGACTTCTCTGGGCCTGACCTCACCTGCATTTCTCCCTTGTTCCCACTAACAGGAGTCTGAGACTCGGCTCCAGCAGCTGAAGTCTGAGTGGCACAGGTAAGGGACCCTGCAGTCTGGCCAGGACCTGCCCCTTCCTGGCCAGCCCCACCCCTCTCTGGCCAGCTCCGTCCCTCTCCAGTCAGCTGCATGCCAGGCTAACGGGCAGTGGAGCCCCCAGAGCGGAGTTCTGGCTGTGTCCCCAGCAGAGAGCAAGGTGGATGAAGCCCAGCTCAGGACCCCAGGTGCAGATCCTGTCCCTGAGGGGCATGGAAGCTGGCAATGGGGCACTGAAGGAGAACTCAGATACTGTACAGCCTTAAGCCACTGCCTTCCCTTGCCCGAGATGTCATGCTCATGGGGGGTGTAAGTGGCTGAGGCTGAGTGGGCGACGGATCTGAGCTTACAGAAGGAACAGGATAAGAATCAGCTCCCTGGTGCCCTTGGCTGGTGTAGCTCAGAGGGTCGAGCACCAGCCTAGGTCACCAGTTCAATTCCCCATCAGGGCACATGCCTGGGTTGCAGGCCAGGTCCCCAGTGAGGGGTATGCGAGAGGCAAACAGATCAACATTTCTCTCCTTCTCTTTCTCCCTCCCTTCCCCTCTAAGAGTAAGTAAGTAAGTAAGTAAATAAATAAATAAATAAATAAATATCAGCTCCCTGAGACAGGCACGCCAGCCCTGGAGCTGTGTTCACAGCCAGGATCTCTGAGAGCAGGCCTCAAGTTCACCTGCATGTGGTGGGCCCTCCTTACATCAGGAACCAATGCAGAGACCCTCCGTGGAGACCCAAGGCTTACCCTTCTCTCTTTGGGAGCAGGATGACCCAGGAGTCCTTCCGCGAGCACTCCATGAAGGAGCTGGGCCGGCTGGAGGGCCAGCTGGCAGGCCTGCGGCAGGAGCTGGCAGCCCTGACCCTGAAGCAGAACTCGGTGGCGGACCAAGTGGGCCTGCTGCCACAGCAGCTCCAGGCTGTGAGGGACGATGTGCGTGGGAACTGTACAAATCCCCTGCTGAACCCCCCACCCTCTGAGACCACCTGTCCTTGGAGTCTGCACGGGTCACATAGCTTCCTGCCCCTGCAGGAAATCTGTCTGTCTCACAAGCTCCAGCCTAGACTTGACCTAGATGTTGGCTCCCTTTGATGGGAGTTCTTCCCATTTTCATATCTAGGACATAGTGGTTCATAGCTCTTCCCTCCGAGCAGGCCTACATTCCTTCTCCACCCCTCTACCCAAGCTGCCAGCATCCCCGACTGAGACCTTTCTTCGGCCCCTAGGTGGAGTCTCAGTTCCCCGCCTGGATCAGCCAGTTCCTTCTCCAAGGCGGTGGAAGCCGCGCTGGGCTCCTTCAACGAGAGGAGGTGCAGGCGCAGCTGCAGGAGCTGGAGAACAAGGTCCTCGCCCATGTGGCCGAGATGCAGGGCAAGTCTTCGAGGGAGGCTGTGGCCAGCCTGGGGCTGCGGCTGCAGAAGGAAGGCGTGATCGGGGTGACAGAGGAGGTGAGGAACTCAGCCCCAGGACCCCACTCACACACACACTGCTTTCCTCCCTGAGAGCCATAGACCCACACTGCCAGCTCCCTGGTGCTTTTCGGGACCCAAGTGACATGCAGGAGGCTCCAGTGCTTGCTTTGGGGCTGGTGTGGGAGAGTGGAGGCACACCTGTGTGGAGCAAGCACATAAGGATGTCTGTCTGTGAGCCCCAGGACCCTGGCAGGGGAGGCACGAGGGTGGGTGGGTCTGGCCCCTGTCACAGTGGCTCTGGGTGCCTGTTTTAGGAGGTGCACCGCATCGTAAACCAGGCCCTGAAACGCTACAGTGAGGACCGCATTGGGATGGTGGACTACGCGCTGGAATCGGGAGGTACACACGCCGCTTTTTTTGGCGCCACGCCCTGGCGGCCCCACTTGCATCTGGCCTCTGCTGGAGCAGCTGCGGTGCTCGCCAAGCAGGGCTTATTGGACATCACGCCACCTGGAACTCCTAACAGAGGCAAATGACAGCTCCAAGGTGTCAGGATGTCAGGACGTGCTGAGCACCGTCCTTGGCTGGGACGAGGCTGTTTACAGCTGCTCTGAGGTCTGGGTTCGGTGTACAGACTGGGCCCAGGGCACCTGCACTCTGTACCCAGAGAGGACCCGGCAGTAGTGGTCCCTCCTGGGGCTGCCTTAGCCCTTTAAGTCTGGGGACCTCTGTGCTGCCAAGCAGAGCCGATTGTCCTGTCTCCCTCCCCTGCTGATTGTGTCCAGGCCCCAGGCACCCAGCACTTCTTTTCTTTCCTGCATCAGGGGCCAGTGTGATCAGCACTCGATGTTCCGAGACCTACGAGACCAAGACGGCCCTCCTCAGCCTCTTCGGCGTCCCTCTGTGGTACCACTCCCAGTCGCCCCGCGTTATCCTCCAGGTAGGCACCCAGCGAGGGTGACAGCAGGCCCCCGAGCAGAGTCGCCTGCGTGGGTGGGTGACTGTCCCCTCCCCAGTCAGCCAGGGCTGCACTCCAGCGGGCTCTGCCACCAGCCTTGCACTGACTTGACTTCCTTCCTTTCTAGCCAGACGTGCACCCGGGCAACTGCTGGGCCTTCCAAGGGCCCCAGGGCTTTGCAGTGGTTCGCCTTTCTGCCCGAATCCGCCCCACTGCCGTCACCTTAGAGCATGTACCCAAGTCCCTGTCGCCCAACAGCACCATCTCCAGCGCCCCCAAGGACTTTGCCGTCCTTGTGAGTATTCATTCCACCTGTGTGGGTGGCCCCAGGGATCTCTACAGAGGGTAACGTTGGGATCACTCTTTGGCTGGGAAGGGAAGCAGATTTGGAAGAGATGGTGCCAGGGTGGGAAATGGTACTCTGATACCAGTTGTCTCAGGCTACGGAGGAAGAAACAGAGGCCCAAGGAGCTAAGTGACTTGTCTGTCATGGGCACCCTAGCAGCCCTGAGTCCAGAGCTCAGGTCCCCTGCAGGCCACCAGGGTGGGAGGAGACCAGTGTGGGAACAGGGAGGGCAGGCTCTCCTCCCTGGCTGGACAGGGCATGTGTCCAAGGGCAGCATCTTCCCTTTGTCCTTTCAGGGATTCGATGAAGACCTGCAGCAGGCGGGGACACTTCTGGGCCAGTTCACCTACGACCAGGATGGGGAGCCCATCCAGACGTTTTATTTTCAGGTACAGGATCCTGCTGTGCCAGCAGAGGTGGCAGGCCCGCTTTCCCATCCTTTCCTCAGACTCTTTCTGAGCAGTCACCCTGTGCCAGGTGGTGGGGGTTCAGAGTGGGAACCCACAGCCCCTGAGTTCCTGCAGCTCAAGGAATAGGACAGGGGCAGCTGTCCAGGTGCTGGGAGTGTGCATGGTCCAGCCAGGCCTCACGCAGTGCAGCGTGGCCACTCACCCAGAGTGGGCCTGTCCTCCAGGCCCTTGTTAGAAATGCAGGGTCCTGGGCCGCGCTCCAGGAGGTCGGTTCCTTGGGGCTACTGGCACCCGGGAACCTGCATTCTAACAAAGAGCCCAGATGAATCTGATGCAGGCTGCCTGCAACCTCCCCAAAGGATGAGGACTTGGAATACACTAGTGAGAAGCGCGGGGGTGAGATGAAGAGACAGCGGCAAGAGGGCTTGGAGAGGCCGGCCTAGAAAGCAGGCCAAAGAATTCCAGCCCTCAGGGCTGGGCTGGGGGACAGGGTGGGCACTGCCATGCTTTAGGCGGAGAAGTGACAACGTGCGTTACGGTAAGGTCCCTGTGACTGCGAGTGAATGGTGGGTCTAAGGGGGAAACACACTCGGAGACAGGGCGGTGGGTCGGGAAGCGGTTGCAGGGGAGCGAGCCAGCATGGATGAGAAGGCAGGGTTCAGATGAGGGAGAGGTGGCAAGACACCACTGGGAGTGTCCGGACAGGAGCAGGGGAGTGGGAAGTGGAGGTGAGGGCAGCAGAGAGGCTCACGCAGAGACAGGGTAGGCTAGGCCTCCAGCCTGAGGCCCCTGTGGGACCGTCCAGTGGAGCAGACGTGGGGCCTGGACACACACACAGACAGAGCCATGAGCTCCAAGGTGGTAGCAGAGCTGGGAGAGTGGCTGGGATTTCTCAGCAATGTGTGTGTGTGCGCGCACGCACACACGCACGCCCTGCCATCTGGAGGGGTTGGGGGACAGGAGGAGAGCCAGAGCGCGCTGCATGGGGGCATCAGTGGAGGTGAGGTTGGCTCCAAAGGCTGGCTCCAAAACTGGGGCTTTTTGAGAACAGAGGCTTGATTTCTTCTTTAAAAAGAAGAAATTCTGCTTAATTCAAAGTAAAGGTATTCTTTTCCAACATCAACATGGAGCAGCAAACTCTTTTAAGGTAGTTCTGCCGGTCGGCAGAAATGGTCCAGAGCTCCTGTGAACTGTGTTTGGGGTGACTAGTGCCGATGCTCAGCTACGAGGCCATTTTAACGTGGCCCAGGGTGGGTGGTCCCTATAGGACCTCTGAAGCCACTGGGGCCCCTGGGCCACCAGCTGGGAACTCTCCTGCATTGAAGTCCAGGTCTCTGCCTGCTGTCAGGTCTGAGGGCTCTGTGACACCAACCTCTTCCTCCTCTACCAGGACCCGAAAATGGCTGCATACCAGGTGGTGGAGCTGCGGATCCTGACGAACTGGGGCCACCCTGAGTACACCTGCATCTACCGCTTCAGGGTGCATGGGGAGCCTGCTCACTAGGCCTTCCCTGGGCTGCTGCCAGCCAGCTGAGGCCAGCCGTGCCCCCACCTGGCAGTGGGTGGGGGCTCGCCCCCTACCATGCCCCACATGCTTGACAAGAATCGCTGGCCCCACCCCATGGAGATGAGAAAGGATGCGCAAGGCTTTCCTAGCAGCCGGGCAGCTTGAGGGGCGCAGCTGGCTCCAGCGTCTTTTCATCCTTCGTTCTCCTTCTGCCAGGCATCTACCTCCCCCTCCTGGGAGGGTGTACATATGTAGCATATCACAGGGAACTAAGAGGCAGGAGAGGCGATGAGGGAACACGTTCTGGCAGCCACGGGTAAGCCCTGGCTGCCCCTGGACGCCCCGGCCCATGGCGGAGGGCTGGCACCCAGGAGGCTCTGCTGGGAGGCTGGGAGTGAGGCTTCTGCCAAAGCCCCAGGGGCATGAGCACAGGCCTGGGCCCAGGGAGAGGCCTATGGGAGGAAGGTGCTCTTGGTGCAGGCGGGACCAGGTGGCAGGCAGGAAGCTCCTGCCAGAGGGCTGCTGGGCTCTTCCACAGCCAGTGCCATTGCCCAGGGGAGCCTGGCCCTCCAGGCCTGAAGGGCTTCTGCACACCCTGTTTGTCCTGGGTTGAGGCAGCCTGACTCCTGTGAGCCTCCGAGGCCCAGGGGCCAGCCCTGCAGGATCCCCTCTGCAGGGGATACTAGTTGCTTTTCTCTTCTGATGCCAGGACTGGGGCCCGCCTGACCCCTGAGTGAGTCTGCTGCATCCCCTCACCATGCAGGGAGCCCAGGCCTGTCTTTTGAGGCCATGAGCTCCTGTGGTCAGCTATAAGGGTGGGAGCAGGGCACTTCCTGGGCTCTCCTGGTGGCCCAGGGATGACTTGGTCATGGTAATATTCAGGGTATCAGGTGGGAGGTTGGCCTGACTTGTGGGCCCTGCCCCACCCCCATCACAATCAGGCCCCTGGTGTAAGGGGCCCTCACCCTCAGCCACCCCCTTAGGGCTCTTTCAGCTCTTGGTCAATTGTTTCTTTTCTGGCTTTTTTTTTTCCCCCTAGGAGGGCTGGGGGCAGGGAGGTGGGCTGGGTAGAGCAGGGGCCTGAAGCAGGGGATTTCTGACCCAGCAGGCCCTGCTGTAGTATGTAAATATTTTTCAAGGTCTGTTTTTTTAACTGAGAAGCTAAGGGCTTGATTCCTGGCCCCATTCTGTGGGGCCCTGGGTGTGACCCCGCCGCCAAGAGGGGCTGCCACGCACACAGGCATCCTTAGGAGGGGCCGTGCCAACAGGGCCGGCAGCACAAAGCTGGGGTGAAGGCGCGGCCCCTGCCCCGCATCCCCCCAGCACTGGCTCCCGCACAGCTGCTGCCCCAACAGCGAGGTTTGGTTTTGTGCCCTTTTGTCACAAATGCTGCACTATTGGGTTCTTAATTTTGTATCTCCAGATTCTAGTTTTTGGCTATGCAAAAAATAAATTATGCCCAGACTAATGGAGTGCATGGTTTTCACCTGGCTCGTTGCACAGGTCATCTGCTTGCGGGAAAACGAGAGTGAATTCTTGACTAGAACAATGCCTTTTCAAAGACTTATTCCCGCTTTGGAAACTCAAGCCCCTCAGCTGGAACCCAGCTTTGATGGGGGGCAGGAGTGAGAGACTCACCCCTCATATCTGCTGGGATGGGGCAAGGAGGGGTCCCCTGAAAAGCCAGAGTCCGCCAGCTCAGGGGAGCAGGTCCTGGCCCTTCCCTGTAAGTACGCCCCCCCGCAATTCAGCATCGCTAATGAGTTGCTAGAAGGACAGGGCCAGCCCCCAACTGGATTCTCAGACACATGCCTTTTGTACCCACATGGTACCTGGCCCAAGGCCAGTCCTGAACACAGCTGAGGGGACCAACAAGGGACAGGTCAGTGAGGGGCTCGCAGGGCAGGAGTGCAAATCCAGCCCCAAGGCTTTGGGCCAGTTCCTGGACTTCGCAGCTCGGCATCCCAGGAGGCAGCAAGTCCCATGCAAAGCTCATACCCCCCCCCACCCCCCACAACTGCTCGCTGCTCTCCCCCCTCACGCCACACCTGACCTGCTCTGCCTCAGGCACCATTTCTCAACACACGAGCCACCCCTGAGCAGCACCAGTAACGAGGGACTTGTGCCAGTCTGGGCCTGGGGCCCCTGCCCCACCTCCTGGGCACCCCACCTGCCTACATGCGCTCAAACCCTGTGGCCCTCACAGTACAGCTCACACAGTCTTCTCTGCTGGTGCTGCCGACGACCCAGATCCCACTTGTGTGTCACCAGCCTCACGCTGGGCCAGGGGGGGCCAGCGAGCCAGAGCAGTGGTGCCTACTGAGTCACAAGATGCCATTCGAGATCATCAGATTAACAAGTTTATTCTTTGTCAACTACAAAAGGGCTGGTGTTTTGTTCCAAATGGATAGTTGGTAGGGCTGAGACCCCCCTCCGGGGAACTCTGCAGTGCCTATGAGGACAGTAAAATGCTGCCATCAGCCAGCCCTGCTAGCCCGAGTGGCCGAGGACCACCGAGATCCAGACCAGCCTCCTGCATCTGAGGGGTGGAGACCGCAGCTTCCAAACATACAGTGGTTATGTTCACAGGGGCCAAAGAGTTCACACAAAATGGGGTCCCACCTGTTCTAGGGTTCTGCCATGGCCAAGCGCTCCGGAAACAGAAATCCCACAGCACCCACCGTGGGAATAGAGCAGGGGGTGCTCAACCCCGGAGCCCTGCAATTAGGAAGGCCTCCGTGGGCAGCAGCCCCTGTAAGCAGGACCAGAGTCAAAAGCAACAGGGAAGCAGCCAGCAGACAAAGGAACAGGCAGGGGCCAAAGAGCACACTGCGCAGCAGGGACCCACTGGGGGCAGGGCCAGCGCAGGAGCCATCATGCCTTCTGGTGGCCCTGCCCCTCTGGGCTTCAGTTTCCTTAGCCAGAACAATGGAACAACCACCACCTCCCTCAAAGCCCATGGAGTCAGTGAGACACGTGGCCCAGGCCCAGGCCCAGGCCCAGCCCCACCAGAGACATGTCACTGCCACACTTCTTTCAAGTCTGTTCCCCGTCTGTGGCCTCTGCTGTGGACTTGGAAACCAGCATGAGTGGTAAGCAGGGTGCTGACCACTCACCAGGCGTCTCCCCTATGCCAGGCACATCAGGGCCTCACATCCGTCCTCTCCCTGAGTCGTTACGACTCTCAAAAGCATTTACCTCTTGCTGTGGAGGAGAAAACTGAGGTTCAGAGAAGGCTGGCAAGGCATCCCAGGTCACAGCTGGTGGGAGAGCCTGGGTGCTGAAGCCACACCTGCCTCACCAGAGGACCCGGGGCCCCCCAGCCCCACCCTGCTCCGGAGACGGGCACAGGGCAGGCAGGGCAGGCAGAGCAACAGCGTTCCCAATGGCAGCACTGCCACCTGGAGGGGATGGACAGGGAGCGGACTTCCTATTTCATGTGCTGGTCTGGTCCCTGCACGGCCCCCAGGTCAGCAGTAAGTAGAGTTGGGAGGAGGGGAGGCGAAGGGGCCAGTAGTCGGGGAAGAGAAAGGAAGGAGAAGAGCTGGCGACAGGAGGGAGGCGAGGCTGAGGAAGGACCCAGCCAGCTGGGTGTCTGCCTCGGCTGGAGAAAGAGCACGCATGTGCCCAGCATCCCGCCCTAAACTGAGGGCTTCAGTCCCCAGCTCAGAGCACGCTGGTTTGGGGCCTGCACTGCCATCTCTGGCTGGGCAGCCCCACCCCCACACCAGGTGGCAACCCTTCTGGAGCGCTTACTGCTCTGTGCTGGGCCTAGAGGAGTCACATTCACTGGCCCCTACCTGCCTTCACCACACCCCAGTCAGGGCTCCTGAAGTTGGGGGCTGGGCCCTTCACTGCTGCATGCCTGTAGCAGTTGCACTGGGGCCACGTGGCAGGGGTGTGGCGGAAGCGGGGGTTCCAGGCCCAGTCTGGCTCAGAGAAGCACCTGCTCCCCACCAAAAGCAGCATGACCCTGCGCAGGTGATGTCACTCTGCTTGTCAGTGGCAGAGACCCAGTAAGACTGAGTCTGCGGCCCAGCAGGAGGCAGTTCCTGGAGGCTCCAGCTCAGCAGACCCGCGGAGCGGGAGCTGTGCTGACCAGCCAGGCAAACCCAGGCTTGTGTCCACGGGGAAGGAAGAGCCACCAGCTGTCTTTGGGTCAGCGGCAAGGGTCAGAGCTGGGGGTAGGGAGGACCCACAATCCAATCACCTCTCCCTCTGTACATCTACAGGTTACAGATTAAGAGCTTTTGGCTTTGCCTGCCTTAGGGTTTAAGGAGAAGATGGGGGGGGGGGGAGAACAGGAAGCCAGCACCACCCACTTTGCTAGGAGCCTGAGTCCCGGAAGGAGGCTCCTGGAGGCCGCAGCGGCAGCACTTACACCTGCAGCCCCCAGCCCAGGGGCCAGCTCCACAGAGGCGCTCCAGGCACCCTTCGGCCCCTAACGGTTCTCACAGAGACGCACGGACAGACGGACAGATGAATAGACAGGGAGGAAGAAGAAAGACTGCCAGGGTCTGAGCGGCCACCCCTGCACCACGCGCACGCACACACACACAAGAGAGAGAATAAAAAGAATAAAAACTAAGGGCCCAGAGGTACAAAAACTGAGTGAGGAAGAAGGTGGGTAAGAGGGTGGGAGGTGGTCAGCACTGCAGAAGTCTGGCCACCTTCCTCAGCTTATAAATTACAAAACCCCCAGAAACCAGGGGGTGGGGAATGGTGATGCTCCAGCTGTGGCCTGAGGGCAGGCGTGGGGCTGCTCGCCCCAGAGCAGGAGAACCACTCGGGTGGGGAGGGCAGGCAGAGGAAGTTCAGCAGCCACTGGCAGGAGTCACACAGGCCCCCTGGTTCTTCACCTTGTGACGCTGGCCCCCTCGTCGCCGGCCCCCACTGCTGGGCTTGGACTGGAAGAGAAAGGAGGAGCATGAGAAGCAGTGACCCACCAGGAGCGGAGGAGAGCAGCAGGGCGGGGACAGCAGGAAGATGGGGTCTGAGACCAAGGGCAGGCCCTGCCAGGGCAGTTGTAACTGCAGTCCGATGGAGTCAGGCCGCTGCTCTGCCTACCTGCCAGAGGGAAGGCAGGTGTGGTGTGGCAAGGGTGTGAGAGTTCAGGAAGCAACACCTGCCACCACCGACAGGTGGAGAGAGAAGGGGAAGGCAGGAGTCCGAAAGCTCTGGGGGGGAGGGGGGGCGGCGGGAGAGGGGAGGCAGGAAAGGTGAGCCCAGCAGAGGCTTCCTTCATCACAGAGGGGTCAGCCAGGGAGAGAGACTCAGGAGGGGGCGAGGTGCTAGCAGGGGATGTTGAGTGACAGGCGCAGTGACACAGGGCCCAAGGCCACCAACCCCTCAGGAGGTGTCATGTCCGGGAGGGGGCACAGGAGAGCCAATAGGGCAACAATTTTCCAACCTTATGGGCCGCGGCACATGCAGACGCTGCCCACACCCATAAACTGCACTCACTGTTGCTAGGAAGGGAAACTGACATGTGGAACCAAACGCTAATCAGGACCAATTGAACTGATTTTATGTAGGCCACACCTCAAGTCTGAAAAACACCGCCTTCAGAGACAAAGCGCTCCCACTCTGAAAGCACCAGGGTGCCTGAACTGTGGGAAACACCTTCTATCTGTGTGCAGACGTGGCAGAAGCTCTCTTATTACACGTCACCTTCGCTGAACACTGCAACAGGCACACCCGCCATCACCCCGCCAGAGATGGTGTGGAGCCTGGACCAGCCCGGGAGGCACGCTTACCGTTGGCTGGAGACTGCTGGACATAGCTGACTGTGACGCCCCTAGAGAGCAAGCTTCATCTCCAGGTGGGGGCACCCCTACTGCCGGCCCTCCAGATGAGCCCCCGTCTTCTCGTTTGGTCAGGGGGCCTTTCTTTGTGGACTGCATTTTAATCTGCTGAGGCTTGGAGTTCATCGGGGAGTTGTTGGTGGTCTGGAGGAGCTGCAGTAGCCAAGGAGGTTGGGGTGAGGCCGGGGCCGCGGGCCAGGATGTCGGCTCAGCTGCCTGCGCCCCCACCTCCTCCCTTGGGGACTTCTCACTCCCCAGCCTGGCTGGTCCTGGAGCAGGGCCCAGGGTCCATGGCAGGAGGGCAGCAACAGGGGCAGAGGAATGGAGAGCTATTCTCTCCCTACCCAGTGCCCCAGGCTGCCTCAGCCCAGCCTTGTAGGGCTTCATCCTGTGCCTTGCTCCAGCTGCTCTTCACGCAGAAAATCAGGGTACCTCAGGCCCTCCTACTCAGCGCAGCCCCCAGGCTGGGGCCCAGCTTGCCAGAGCCCTGTGAGCTGAACACATGGTTCTCTTCCTACTGAGCTGGCTGAGACTCCTCTAGGAACAGCAACTGCGTCTCCAGACCTAGGACACTGCCGTCCCTGCAACAGGAGGCTGGGGTAAGTTTAACTTCGGGCCTTCCAGAAACCAACCGAGTATCTCTCAGCAGCTGGAAACATTCAGAGGGCAGCTATCACAAATCTCAAGTACAGCCCTGACTGATACAGCTCAGTGGGTTGAGCCTTGTCCCACAAAGTGAGGGGTTGCCAGTTCGATTCCTGGTCGGGCACATGCCTGAGTTGAGGGCCAGGCCCCCGGTTGGGGCATACACATCAATGTTTCTCTCCTTCTCTTTCTCCCTCCCTTCCTCTCTCTCTAAAAATAAATAAAATCTTTTCAAAAAATCTCATGTACTACCCCCTAGGAGGCGCACACTGCTCCAGCTCTCCCTAGGTGGGGACCAGCGCCTCTGCCCCTGGCTGTCCAGGAGACTCTCGAGGCTTCTCAAGAAGTCCCTGCTGAGCTCAATATCTCGTAGCCCCTGGTGTTGGCTGGAGGCAGGTGAGACCTGCCAGGCCATACCTTGGTGATGGTGCCCACAGCTTTGGTGCGGCCTTCCCGGAACACCAGCCGCTGGTCTATGTGTAGGTACTCGGGGGTCTTGATAAAGCGGAAGTGCACGGTGGCCTTGTCCCCAGTGCGCAGACAGTCCTTGTCCATGCTCAGGATGGTGGCCGTCTGCCTGATGCTCCCACAGTGCACTGCCAAGGGAGCCCGGTCAGGACAGGCTGACTGGTGCCAAGGGAGCCACTGTCTGGCTCAGGGCAGAGGGGGCGGTGAGTGAAAGCATGGGACACGCCTGACCTGTGGCAGGCTGAGGCTTCAGGGGGCCTGGGGAAGCCAAGGGAACCGGGGTGCACTGGGATCTGACTGTGCCTCCAACTCTCCTGCCTCTTCCTCCGGTTAGGCCCCCCTGACCCTGGGCCCATGCTCCTTGTTCCTGACTACAAGGCACTGTGTCTGCATATGGTGCCTTCTCTAAACTATTAGCTTCTTCAGGGCAGGGCCTTTGCCTATCTGGTCTTTGTCCCCAGCACCTGGCAACACCTAGCAATACCTGCCACACTGCAGCATCCAGCAGGCACTGAGGAGGCACACAGCTGGCACTCAGTTTGTGTTTGCCGGACTGACTAAATGCTACAGCCCATGGGCGGAAAAGATAGCATCGTTAAACAGGAAGGAGACCTGCCTCTTGGATAGAGGTGAAACCAGCATTTCGGTCGTCAGAGCACTTAGTGAAGGGTTGCCTCCTGAGCTCGCAGCCCCCCTGGACACCTACCCATGGCCTGGTAGCGTGGGCTAATCGTGGTGGGATGGTGGAGGACAAGGATCTCAGCCTCAAACTCCCAGGATGCTTGGGGATTCAAACGTGGGGAAACCATCACCATGCCCTTCCGGATGGATGAGCGCTTAATCTGAAAGAAAGAGGGGATCCCAGACCTCAGGGTCACTAAAGCCTTAGGGTTTTACCCCAAACCCTGGAGGACAAGGAGTCCTTCTGGGACTGAGGACCACCCTGACTCAGCCTTGCCCTCACTGCAATGGACCACAGGCCTTCTGGGAAGGTTCTAGTGCTGTGGGAAGCTTAAACACTATTCGGGGTCAGGAAAGGCTTCTTGCAGGAAGTGACATTTCAGCTGGGTCTTGAAGGATGGATAAGAATCAAGTGGGTGACGAGGGCGAAGGCAGGCGAGCGTGGCCTGACTGTTGGAGGGAGTGAAGGCAGCCCCACTTTGCTGGTTAACCTGGGTGGCAGAGAGGTGGTCCTCGACCACCCCAACCCCTGGGCAACAGAAGGCTGAATGGGAAGAGGATTTGGCATGGACCCCCAAAGGCCCTGTAGAAGGACCCTCAACACAGCAGGGAGAGGCCTATGTGATCTCACCACCAGTTTGGACACCCTACTCAGATACTAGAGAGAGGAACAAGCTTAGGAGGCAGGCAGGTCTGGGTTCAAGTCCTGGCTCTACCACTCACTACCTGTGCCCTCCTGGACATATCCCTCAGGCTGAGCTTCTGTTTCCTCATCTGTCAAAGTGAGGTTGGTAGCCCCTGGCTTGCGGAGCAGCCTTGAGGACTGGGGGTGGCCCAGAGCCCCATCAGACATGGACCCCCAGGGGAGTTTTGGTATTACTGACACTCACCTTCTTCAGCGCAAAGGAGGCTGTCTGCCCTCCCCGTACCTCCTTGACAGGCATGCGTTTGCGATGGATCGATTTGACAGCAATGGACAGGAAGTTTCCCAGAGGATCTGGGCCCAGCAGCAATGTGTCATTCAGCTTGATCAAGCCCCTGAGTGTTGTCCCCGACACCACTGTCCCCACACCCTGCAGAGAAGACCCTGGCCCAGTAAGTCTATCCCCACTCAGCCCCTCTCTACCACAGACTCGACCCAACGCACCTTGTAGGAAGTGCCCACCCAGCCTCCCACCCCGCTCTGTCCAGCAGAAGCCACTCACCGGCACAGAGTAAGTGTCATCAATCTGAAACTCAGCAGGCTCTTCCTCCCGGTAGCTGGTGCGGGGGGAGAGGAGGTTGAGGAACATCTTTAGCAGATCTAGGTTCTCGCCTGTAACGTTGGAGATCTGGAATATCGGGCACATCCTAAGTGGAGGGAGGAGAGAAAGGAAGATGGGCGCTCAGGAGGCTGGCTCCTGACACAGGACAGGGGTGCAGGAGGGCCCCTGGGTGGCCCTGCTGCCCCTCACCTGCCTCCTAGGGCTCCACCCTGCTACCCCGACTCTAAGGCCTTTTCCTCTACTCAGTTTTGTCTGAGATCTGTCCTGTTCTTTGTCCTCCCCCAATGCTCTGCTTCAGGTGCTCACAATTGCTTCTTCCTAGAGCACACACATGCTTGCTTAAAAGCCTTACTCCCTTTTCCCATCATGGAGAGAGCAGCCCCCATCCCTCCTCCTAACATTTCTGCAGGTTTATTTTTCTTAAAGCCTGTACTCCAGCCAGACCAGAAAACCGTACTTTCTCCTAAAACCTTGGTTCTTTTCTGCTGCCGTGTATTTATTTGATCACTCCGATCCCCCCGCCTGAATTCTTTCCCTCTTATCCAACTACCAAACCCTCTCATCCTTCAGGGCATATCGCCCTCACTGCTGCTTCCAGGAAACCCTTCCCGAGGGCACTCAGCTCCTTCCAGCTCCTGAACGTTCTGTGTCTCTGTCACATGTACTATGTCTGATTTTCCGCCGGTTGTATCTCAATGGCTTCTACACCTCCTACCCAGGGTTAAGCAGCCTCCTCAAGATCAGGAATCATATATTCCCCACAGCTGCTAGAATAGCGCTGCGCAGAACAGGCGCAGGCAAAGGCAAAAATAGGGGCAGCCGAAATGCACCCCCTCTGCTGGTCAAGCAGCAGGACTGAAGACAGCATCAGGGCAGAGCCACCGGCCAGAACACCAGGGTCCTATCCTACAGTCCAAGCCAGGAGGTAGACGGCTGTAGGCAACCCCAAAACTCTGTGAGAAGGAACAGACTTATCTAACTTTGGAGAGTGCCTCTGGCCAAGGAGCTGACCTTGAGGACAAGGACAGTGCCCGAGTCAACTCCGAAACCTCAATGTCTACATGAAGAGCGCCACAAAGCAGACATCCAAAAAATATTTATGGGATCAAAGGATACCTTAATGAGTAAAGGCCTGAAGTGAATTTTTGAGAAAAGCAGTATAAAAATTTATAAGAAGTTACAAAAATGGTGCACTTTCACACAGCAGCCAGGCACAGTGCTGGTGCTTTCCACAGATCGTGCCCAGCACTTCTGAGAGCCCTGCAGAGAAGGTAGATTATCCCCATTTCACAGGTAAGGATGCTGAGATCTCAGCTGGACAAAGCCCCCGGGCCACACTGCCGGCCAGGGAGACCTTGGGCCAAGACCACAAGAGCCTAATCACCCGTGTCCGCAGCTGCCCAGAAGGGAGTGCCCCCACCCCGCTACCTCTCCGAGCTGAAGTTAGAGGCCGTGACGATAACGTCGTCCTTGCTCTGAACAAGCACAGGGATCTTCCGGCAGCCTGGTGACTTCAGCAGACGCTGCAGCAGTTTCAGAGTTTCTGAAAGGGTGGAATGAACAGAATTAGGGGGACACAGCCTTCTCTTTGGCCAGGCTTCCAGGGTACCACAGGTCCCCACACTACTGTTGCAAGCAGGAGACAGACAGTGTTAAATGCCACAATGCCTAGAGAAGCAGAAAGGAAGATCAAGCTTCAGTGGATGCATGCTTGCTAGAGTCGACACAGAGCAAACATGAGGCCTCTCTGCCAAGGTTACGAGTCTGAAACCCATTAGATTTCTCTAGAGTCTCTAGAAGACCCATATCTTCTAAATGACTAAGGAGTCTTAATACAAGGACAACGTTCTCAGAATGCTCTGCTTCCTGGAACAAAAGGCGCCTGAGAAAAGGATCCCTAGGACACTCGGACACAGGCAGAGGCCCTGTGAGGCCCTCCCGAAGGACACCACTCCACTTCCCTCTGCTGGCCGTGGCAGTGAGGGGAACACGCACAGGCCTGGCCCTGCTACCCTGTTCCAAAGCCTTTGGTGGTGACAGGCTATCAGATCTTCTACCCCAATGTCGCATCCCCAATGCTGCCACATACATGCAGCTCAGATGGTAAAACCCAACACCGCTGGCCTGCAGCCATCTGACAAGAGGTGCAGGGTCAGAGACCCTAAGAATCTTGCATTTGGCCTTGACCAGGGTGGCTTAGCGGGCTGGGCATCATCCCACAAACAGAAAGGTCCCTGTTCAATTCTCTGGTTTGATTCATGACCAGGCCACACGCCTGGGTTGCAGCCAGGTGCATGGCTGGGGCGTGCAGGAGGTATTGATAGATGTGTTTCTCACATAACAGTTTCCCTTTCTTTTTGCCTCCTTTCTCCTCTCTCTAAAAGTAAATAAAGTCAGAAGGAAGGAAGGAAGGGAGGGAGGGAGGTTGGGTGCATTTGGCTGTGGCTGAGTAGCTCAGTTGGTTAGAGCCCTGTTCCGATATATCAAGGTTGTGGGTTCAATCCCCAGCCAGGAACATACAAGAATCAACCAATGAATGTGTAAGTGAGTGGAACAACACATCCATGTTTGTTCTCTCTCACTCTCATCAATTATTTAAAAGAAAAACATGTTGGATTTGGAACCAGAAAGAACAAGTACAGGGGATAATTCTAGACTGTACTCAGACCAAGAGTTGAACAGGGGAGAAAGATGATGATTCTGGGCTGATGACATATCCAGACCAGGCCTGAGCACAAAATAAGGAAACAGAAGATCCTGGGCTGAAGCCCTGGCAGCAGACCAGCAAGGAGCCGCAGTGGGCGGCAGCCCCGAACAGACTGCTGCTGGCCGGAGGCGCTACTCACCTTGCAAGATGTTAGCAGGACACATGTCAATCTTGGTGACCACCACAAAAACAGGCACATTGAGTGCCAATGCCAAGCCCAGGTGCTCCTTGGTCATCCCCACGATGCCAGCATTGCTGCCCACCTGCCCCAACACGGAAAGAACTGTCAGGGCCAGGGAGACAGATTGAGGCTGCTGCTGGGCTGGCCCAGAGACTCAGAGGGCGGGAGCAAGAGCGAACTTCATCTCCGAGGCCCCAAGCATGACAGGACACGGTGCACCAACCCGCATTCCCACAGCACCACGCGAGGGTTCCCCTTTCTCCACATCCTTGCCAACACCTGGAGTGGGGGAGTGCCATTCTCACAGGTGTGAGCAGACAGCTCGTCAAGGTTCTGATTTGCATGTCTCTAGGGACTGGTGGCGTTGGGTGTCTTTTCTATGTCTATTGGCCATTCCAGTGTCTCGTGTACCCTCCGGAGACATCTTGTAAGCATACCAGCAAAAGTGTACATATTCTCTCCCTCCAATTTCAAACATTTGGAAAAGCTGAAAGAATAGTATAATAAATGCCATACATTCGCAGATTCAACAATTAATGTTTTGCCATAATTATTTGTGTATGTGATGAATGTGTGTGGTTTTTGATGTGTCTGTTTTTTGGCTGAATCACGTGAGAACAGGCCATGGACATGGTGACTCTCACCCCTGAGCACTCAGCACGCAGATCCTCAAAGAAAGAACTGTCCCCTGCTGTTATCGCAACAAAGATGAACAAGGGCCTCCTAACGGCATCCACTATGCAGTCTCTAAGTATTTACATTTCTCAGGTGCTCCCCAAATGTCTTACATCTGCTTTTTTCAGTGATCCATTCACCTTTTTTTTTTTTAATGGTAGCGTGTTATACACACCTTGCTTTATTTCCCTTAAAAACGCCTCTTAGATGCTTGAACACCTAATTTATGCTAGTTGTGTGCTGGACCGCTCACATGTTATGGCATTTAAACCTCAAGTGACCCTCTAGAGCGGACATTACCAGATGGGGCACTGAGAGCGAGAGCAAAGGTGTGCCCTGGGGAAAGGAGGGGGCAGGGAAAGCTCGGGCTCCACAGGGAGCCACTGTGGTCTATATATTTTAAAGATTTCCCCTCCTCCTGGTAATGGACTGCTATGAAATAATGATGAAATATTTCATTATTTTCTTCAGAAAATTTTTAATATTTGGCCCTGGCTGGTATAGCTCAGTGGATTGAGCACGGGCCTGCAAACCAAAGGATCATGGTTTGATTCCCAGTCAGGGCACATGCCTGGGTTGCAGGCCAGTTCCCAGCAGGGGACGCACAAGAGGCAACCACACAGATATTTTTCTCCCTCTCTCCTTCCCTTCCCCTCTAAAGATAAAATAAAATCTTTAAAAAAGAAAAAAAAGAAAATTTTTAATATTTGAATCATGGCCTAAAAGTCAGATAATAATATATAACATTTCCTGTGGGTGAAGATGTTTCCAATAACTGGCCTTGCTGACTGTAACTCAGTCAGAAAAATGCTCACTTTAAACTGACAGATTTCTGTACCTTTCTTAATACATCCCTGCCCTGCGGCCCAGCACTGAAACCTTTGCTTTCCCAGCCTGGTCCCAGGGAGCAATGGCCTTGCAGGGACCAAAGATGTGGGAGACTAAACTGCACTGAGGTCCCAAGAACCCTGGGTGGAGCCCAGGGGAGGCTCCACCCATGCGCTCCGCCTCGGGCAGACTTGGCCCGAGCACCTGGGTTGCACCTGGGTTTGCGGGCACGTGACCGTGTCTGCTCCCAGTGCTCATGTTGCCTGTGCTCATCAACACCAGCTGCCAGCTCCGGAGGAATGGGGTGTGGGGAAGGCCTTCGAGAAGGACTCCCCAACAGGAAACGTGCTCACTCTCTGTGAGAGCTGCGAAGCTGCCGCCCAGTGGTGGGCCCCGCGGACTTGCACTCTGTCCAGAGTGGTGGGACCCAGACATTACACAGGCTTAGCGACAGGAGCCAACACACAGCCACCACTCCCCTTCCTTTTCAGTTCATTCACGCAAGGGAGCTGCGTAAAAACTGACCCCCACTAGCCGGTGGGCTCTCAGGGAGCCAGGCCGGCCATTCATGGAGACCGCACCTCAGGGCCCAGCACAGTGTCAGGCACGCAGAACCTCACGAGTGCACTCCTTCCAGGCTCTGGAAGAGGCCTCTGCTCAGGGCCCCCCCATGACTGCTGCCTGTGCTCTCCCCCATTTCTACCCCCAGCCCACCCACTCTGAGGGGACTGCCTGGTGTCACCCCCTCAAAGGAGCCCAACCCCAGAAGAAACCATTTCTGAGGGTAATGAGTAAGGCCCAGAAGAAACCCTCCTCTACACCTCTCCCAAAATGAGAGGCCTGCAGATACCTTGGTTTGTCCTCAGGGGATCCCTTCTGAGTCTCACCTAGGAGATCAGGTGACAGATATTCTTTGAGAAGACTGGAGAGCTCAGGGAGGGGGCACCCTGGCAAAGCTTATCCCCCTGACCCAGTGTCAGAGCCCCAAGCTGACAGGCTCCAGCCTCAGAAGGATCCTCACTCTCGCACACATGCTGCTCTGGCGCCCACACTCACCATGAGCATGCAGAAGTCAGGCAGGTGGCCCGTCATGCCAAAGACCGTGGTCTTCAGGTACTTCTCGTGGCCAGCCAAGTCAATGAAGGTGATCACTTTGGTGGACTTCTCACAGATCTTGGTCCACTCCAGGCTGCCACCGTGGCTGTCCGGCTTGTTCACCACGTTGCCTTCGCTGTCAAAGCCCAGAATGTCGTTGCCCACACTGCTGGTACGACCAGACTCTATCTCGTGCTTGTGGCGGAAGAGCTTCTGGCGGGCAAAGCCCCTGCCGTTGTCCAGCTCCCCGTGTGTCAGGACGCCCAGAAGCGTGCTTTTGCCGGCATCCACGTTGCCCACCACTGCGACCCTGCGTGTGCGTGAACCCATACACCCATGTGAGAGAGAGCAGGGTAGTGAAGGGGAAGCTACTAGCCGACTCTGTACGGACGGGGAGTCAGGCCTGCTCCTGAGCCTGTCCAGCTCACTGCTCCTCTATTCGTGGATGAGCACATCGGGAATGTTCCTGGCAGTATTATCTAGGGCGCAAAAAGACTCACTCTCCAGGACCTGGGCCACCACCATGGTGGCTTTCTCCCTTAACTCCCACTCGTTTCCCCGAAGCTGCCAGACAGGGGCCCCAAAATGCCCTCCTCCACCAGGCCAGTAAGAAGGAAGACGCAGCCCACAGGGCACACGGCTGGCATCTCCCCCACTCTTCCCAAGCAGAAGTGCAGAAAGGTGCCATCGCGTCTGTGGACACTCTTTCCCCGCCTGCGGGGGGGCAGTGACTCTCTGTGAAGCCCTGGATTCGGAGGTCACGCTGCAGGGACCCCTGAACTGTTCTGAGGCCTCCTCACCTGACCTCCAGGAAGTCATTGTCTCCGACTCGTTTCCGGACCAGGTAATCACGCACACGGCCCCCAGCTTCTTGCCGTTCCCGCAGGAGGATGACATCGGCCTCTATCTGTTCTGCCATGCTTTTCACTGTGGCGTAGGAGGCCTCCATGTCAGCTTCACTCAGCCCGTACTCAGTCCCATCTGGTGACAAGAGCCCAGACATCAGTGCTCCAACCAGCCAGACAGCCCACTCCTCATGATGCTCCCGCCCCCGGCACCAGAGAAAAGCACAGCTCTCTCCACCTGACACTCAAAAACCTGGGCACACACAGTTAACAGGAATAAATAAGAGCGCCACAGCCTGCCCCATTCAGCAGGGCATGCACTCGTTCATTCAACAGTAACCACCAAGACTCTCCTGGGTTTTAGACCAAGCCTCATGCTGAGTCCCGGGAATACAGGTACCCTCAGCGGGCTGACAGCCCAGCAAGAGAAACAGGAAATTAATTAACTGCAATACAGCTTGAATACTGTATTATATAGAACAGTACAAAAAGAATGTAAAGCATGAGCGACTAGCACTGCCTGGGGAAGCTGAAGTCAGCTTCGCAGGGTGCTTGGGTCTCCGAGTGTGAAAAATGGGCCCTCAGAACAAGGAGGAAAGACATCCTAGGCAGCACAGCTAAGCATGGAGCATCGCAGATCACAGCACATTCAGGGACCAGTAAGCAGCCTGGCGTGTGAGGGAGCAGGATGTCAAGTGGCAGGAGACCACACAAGGGGTAGAAGCGGTTATGCAGACAAATGTTAGCAGGGAAACACAGTGGGAAGCCTTGGGGGTGCAGGCATGGGAGTTACATGGTCAGACCGAGGTGCGTTAGGAAGACCTCAGGCAGCAGTGGAAAGTGCGCACTGCTGAGCGGGAGACCAGAAAGGGGGAACCCAGGTAAGAAGTCATTCTAATAGTCCGGGTAAGCAATAATGAATGAGGACAGGAGACAAAGGAAAATGGGGAGAGAATTTAAGAATGATTTTAGGGATAGATTTTTAACTGAGGTAGCTCAGGTGAAATGTCCAGCAAGTAGATGGAGAAACGAGTCTGAGCTCAGGATGAGGAAGGAGGAAGGAGGAACAAGTCAGCCAATCACTCTCTGAGAGCTGATGGTACAAGTCCTACCAGGTGCCTGTCACATGGTTTGTGACTCCCAAGCACTCCCACTCTTTCCCTGGGCCAGACCTCTTCCCTTTCACTGCCTCCCAAAGACGGGGAGCAACTTCTCTCACCCTCTCTTCTTCCTCAGCTGCCCGCCCCGCCCCCTGACAAACAAGCTCAAGTCACTCTGAAACTAGAAGGAAACCCATCCCCTCTTCCCTCACCCAGAGTGCCTCCCAAGCTACCGCCTCCTCCTC
Source organism: Anoura caudifer (assembly GCA_004027475.1). Classification (NCBI taxonomy): domain Eukaryota; kingdom Metazoa; phylum Chordata; class Mammalia; order Chiroptera; family Phyllostomidae; genus Anoura; species Anoura caudifer. Next base: position 131,672 of record PVKU01004679.1, read on the forward strand.
CTCCTCCGCTCCTCCTCTTACCACTGACCATCTCAAAAGAGTGTAACTGAGACCTGTTGACTATCATGCTCCTACTCGCTGCATCTTACTTACAACTTTAGAAGAAACTAGTTTTCAAGTCATCAAAGGCCTTCTAACCACTTACCCAATGCCCCTTTCTTGACCCCAATAGCATCTGATACTGCTGGCCACCCTACCCTGGCCCCCTGAAGCACTTCATGCCCTCCCTGCTTGCCTCTGGAAGGAACTCTGGTGACCAGGAACTCCCGTGTCGCCTGCCCCTGCTGTCTGGGTCCTCCTCTTTCTCCATCTGCTCTGCCGGCTCCTCCTGCTCATCTCCAGTGGTGATCAGTGGGCTCCTTCTCTACCCTCTGAAATTCCCCTTGACTATCTCACACCATGGCTCCAAACGTCATTCCAGAAGCTACAAAAGACATTAATTTCTACCACTGTCTTATCTCCAGAACTCCAGACTGAATTTCCAAATGGCTGGATGACTCCTAGAAGCCCGATATATATCTAAACTCAACAGCCCCATCCCCTCCCTTTAAACAGTGCAAAAAACTAGCACAATTGTATCATTTGAGTCCTCACTGCCACCCTATGAGGTAAGCATTTCTTTTGCTGCCTAACAGTGGGTAAAGAGAACCCCGAAAGGGCTGAGAGCTGATAGGGAGCAGAGGGGCCATGGGAGCGTGGGTCTTCCAACTGCAAACCTGGAGCACTTCCCTCGGGCAAGGGCTCTTCTCATCACCAGACCAGCTCATCCTCCCACCTTCCCCATGACCATACAACACCCTTCCAGTTGCCCAAGCTTGATATTCATCACTGACTCTAGCTTTACACCTGCCCTTCTTTCTGTGTCCCTGGTGTCCTCTTTTTGCCACCCAATGCCACCAGTCCGATTCAGGCCCTTGTTCCACCTCGGTCACCACAACAGACCCCTAACTGGCCTTTGCAAACCCAGTCTGTTCCCACCAGCCCTCGTGTGCAGACACAAGCCCAAGCTCGCAAACAAAGCACAGCTCCCATGCTGCCCCGTCCTAGGTCAAAGCCTTGGACGGAGCAGCTCCCCGGGCCCCGCAGCGCGTGGGTGCAATTCCTTTAAGGCCTCCTCCACTTACTCTGCACCGCCCCCCAACCCGCTCCATGTTGTGCCACCCCTGCCCCACATTCCCTGTGCTTCACCAGCTCTCCATCTCGGCTGTGACATCTCTACCTGTCAAAACCTTGCCCATTCTGCTCCCTCGTGGCAGTTACCACATACCGCACCATGAAGAATAGTTCTGGATGCATGTCTTCTCCAACTATACATCAGCATCTTCAGCACAGGGGTCAAACTCAAACTTTCCCTGGATGCCCCACCTGGGATGCCTTTCCCATATGAAGCCCAAGTGTTTGTAAAATGCAAAACAAATGGACAAAGAAGGAGCAGCTGGGCTGAGGAGTTTCTAAATGCACAGCCAACCGAGCTCTGGACATCGGGGTTAGAAAAGAACTTGCCAGAAGTGGTCCTCAGAGGAGGCCTGCTAGCCCAGCCATTATTGCCACACCCCAATTTCCTGATTCTGACACAACAAAAAGCAATGCTTTCAGGTCCTGTTCCACACCAAGGGGCAGTCACCGTCATCACCCTGTTCATCCAGAGCTCTCCCAAAATGCCCCCAGTCATGTTAGGCTTCCCCAGCATGCACTGCCCTCCTCACTCAGTAGGAGTGGAGACAAAGGCCAAGGAGAAAAGCCCCGGAAGTCCACCACCGAAGGCCACATGCACCCCTGCACCCAGCCCTGAGTGAGACTTCTGTCCCACCATCTGGCTAACACTTTCCACATGCACTCTCCCACTCACCATGATGTGAAGGCTCTCTGAGAAGTCTAAACTCTTTGGCACGGCATTCAGAGACCCTCGAGATCTGGGCCCCACCCACCTGTCCAGCCCACCCTCCTAATGGACACTCCCAACCTCACACATCACACTCCTACTTTCTGAATCACCACTGGTCCACCAACACCCTACAGCTGCCAGTTCCTCTGTGCCTCTGTGCGTGTGGCCTCCTCTGCTCCCTCACTCCTGCCTCCATTGGCCTTGAAAACTCCTCCTCACCCTTTAGACCCAATTCAAGGACACTCCTCTTTGAAGCCTTTCCTGACTCCCCACAAAGACTTAACACTCCTCCTTTGTTGCCTGAACTTTTAATACAGTACCTGGCTCTTAGAAAGTCGTAACATAGTATCTGATGAATTAATGAGGTTCTTTTGGAAAGGAATCTCATGGCAAATCAACTATAACCTGGAATCCTTAAAAAATTACTACTGCAACTGCTAATACTAGCTAACATGTATGTAACGCTTACTATATGCTAAGTGTTAACCTTCACCGTGAGACTGCCACCACCCCCATTTTAAGATGAGTTAAAGGGCCAGCAGGCACACTCAGACCTGCTGGCTCCAGACCCTGAACTGACCGACGAGCCAGACTGCCTCCTTTTGTAAGACTGATCTTAAATTAGGAATGTATACTGAAAGAGCACCGTCCTCTGTACTGCCCAGAAGTTTTTAATGTCTAACTTATTCACACAAAATTTCTCAGAAGTCGAGTGGGAAAGGATGTCATTATCCTCATTTTACAGGCAAAGGAAGTGATAAACAGAGGTGAAGCTCGAGGCACACGCAAGAATCAGGTGATGAAGCTGCCCAATGGGCGCCTCATGTCTGGTGCAGGCCTCTGTCTGATGTCCGACTTGTTCAACTAGTTATGACCTCTAAAGAATTCCAGCAGAAGGAGTCACGACAGACCTAAGAGCATCCAATTGACCGGCTCGACGATAATGCTTGGGTGTCTAGGTGTGTTAATGAATGTTTGTTTGACATGTGGTGTTTTGCCATGAGAGGGTTAATTAGTGGTGAGTTGCCAAGGTATGATAAAATTCACTAAGAGTCCACATTAAGGAATTGGGGGAAGGGGGGTGTCTTAAGAAACTGGGTCTTCAAAGAACAGTCACACCACCTGTCAAAACTGATCTAGATGTGGTTCCTTCAATTCTACAAGCGCAAAGTGGTCTCTGAGTGGTTCGCCCTAGAACAGCAGGCCAGATGCCCACCTGGCGCAAGAGCTTTCAGAAGCCTACCCATGATGCCCTAGTCAACAAACCAAGCGGCTTTTCCCTGCTATCTCTCTAAGCACTTGATGTTGATGCTGACCAACTCCCTCCTTTCCCTGACAAGCAATCTCTTGGACCAAGCCTTCTTAAAGGTGATAAGACCTGAAACCTGGGAGGTGGCTGCAAAGATGAAAAGGAAAGGAAAGATAAGAAAAATATTTCAAAGTAAGGCACAGCTGTATTTGGCGATCAAGCCCTTCTTTCCTTGTGTTACTCTTACAGCATTTCCGAATGCTGTTTTCTACTGAGGTTATTTGTATATATGCTATCTTTCCGTCTTGGCACAGAGACCAGATTTTAGTATTCAAACATGCTTTGCAACAGTATCAAGCTCTCAGAAGATACTTAATAGTTATTTGTCAAATAAAGAATGATTCTGAGATTTTCTCCATCTTAAACTCGATCTACAAAAGAATTATTATTTGCCTTTACAAAGCCTACATTCAACAAAGAGAACTGTTCCTTTAATGATGCACTGAGACCTACTGAGGCCTCCTGCAAAGATGACAGACAAGTTCTGGTGCAGGCTAAATTCATAATAATCATTAACATACCCAGCTGCCACTTCAGCAAAGATAATGTGGTAAGGAAGATGAGAGTTAAGTAGGCCTTGTTTTGAAAGTTTAAACTAGGACTGACCAGTGGGGGAGAAATGCCTAAGATATAATCGGATTCTGTTACGCAGGCTGCCTTCCTCTAAGAACAGTCCCATTACAATGGAATAAGCGGGCTGAGTACAATAACCGGTTCCTCCCAGTGGGTAACGAGCCTACACATCTGACGGATCTCACAGGGGGAAGCGAGGGCTTCTGTTACCACAGCTATCCAGAGTGGTCAGTGTGGCCTGGGGCAGGGAAGCCTTGCTGAAGAGGGGAATTCTGGGGTGGCCACTCCTTGCTGACATCAAGAAGGATCATGGAACTTTTCTTCTCAGCAGACAATAGGTAGCAATGCGATGTGTAAACTGGGCCAGAGGAGGGCACCTGGAGCTGCCCAGGGGAGGCTTGATTCCAGACCTTTACACAAATGGAGTGCACCGGAGGTAGAAAGGAAGCATCTGTAAAACCGCTTGGAAAGCGCATCTTTAAAGTCAAGCATATTATGACCATTAAGGTGGGAATTAACATCATCACATTGCACTTTTATGTCCTCCCAGACAGTTCTGCAGACACCGAACAAGAAGAGTGGGTAAAAGATGGAAAATGTGCTCTAAATAATTTTTAAAAAATAAAGTGAAAGGAAAACTATGCTCACCTGATCCCTGCCCAATGACATATATGGTCTCTCCGCATCCCTCGTCCATCCTCTCCCACATCTGCCGAAGTAGGCTGTCATACTGCTCTGATGTAGGGCTCACTAGAACCAGCTAGAAGAGAAACCAACAGCCTTAGGACCACACTTACTAGGAGAACACCACAGCCAAAGCAGATCAACGGCCTGACCAAAGACCTTGACCGAACCCCACAGCACCCTCATCCAAATTAGCTACAAAGCCCCCGCATGTCCTCTCTGCCACTCCTTTAACAGCCTTTGAGCCTGCGGCCTTCCGTGAGCTGAGATTTCTAATGTTCCGAAGTGACTGTGTTTGAAACAGCGGCCTGCTTCCTGCTGCTCACCAGCAGGGGAAAGACCAACAATGACTGAGAACCTGCCACCATGGTTAGAAATTGATGAGCACTACTTCACACCTACACGCCGAAGTCTGCTCCCTGCAGCCTGCTACTCCAGGACAGAGATCTCCCGCACTGCCATGCACTGCCACGCACTGCCACGCCCTCCACCGAAGACCAATGGTTGCCATAACAACAAAAGAATTCGGTTCCATCTTGCCTTGGCTATCTTGATATTTTTAAAGATCGGCAGTAAAAACTGCTGCCGAGACTTGTCTTCATCAACAAAACACCATTACCACTAAGATGGGTATTAGTGCTCTCATTTTACAAATCTGGGCCAATAACACTAAAAAGTATCAACTACTTATCTGGGGAGACCATTTACCAATAGGCATGTCAGGTCCCATTCTCTAACCATTCATGTGTGACCTTGGACAAAGAACTTAACCCCTTGATTTTTCAACCTACAACATGCAGATAATACCACCTGCCCCGTAAGGTCACTGTAGAGACCAAGGAGGATAACATGTAAGCATCTAGCCCACAGCTCCCTAAATGCTAAGTACAGTATCTTCACAATTATTCCAAAACAACCTTCTTGGATAAAACTAGCCACCAGTTTACTGTTTCTCCCCTTGGAAACTTTCAGAGCCTTAGATTTCCACATACAATTGCATTAAGTATATAAACTTAGAGCTTGTAATCTCATCCTCAGGAATCAATCTATCAACCTATCCCTTCTCTCCCTCCACATGGTCAGTTTTTCTTTTCAATATCACCAATATACAAGGTCTGTCCAGAAAAAGTCCAGCCATTGTTAATACAACAACAATTTACACAACAACGATGTAACCTGGCAGCCAGGGGGAGTAGACTGGAATACACATGCGTAGACAATGTCTTCATTGTACTAGTCAGTGGGGGCGGTAGGTGCTGTTGAGGGAGCATGTGTACTGTGTGGCTGTTGCATTCAAAATGACTGAGTGAGTAGAGCAATGAATCTGCATCAAATTTTGCATTAAGCCTCACATTGATCCACAGAAACTATTCAGATGATTCAGAAGGCCACAGCTATAGGCAACTGGTGATTGGCAGCTTCATCACGACAACATCCCCATTCACGCATCACATCCTGTGCAGTTTTTGGCAAAACATCAAATCACCCAGGGGACTGAGCCCCACACAGCCCCGCGCTGCGACTTCTGGCTTTTCCCAAAACTAAAATTACCTTTGAAAGGGAAGAGATTTCTGACCATCGGTGAGATTCAGGAAAATATGACCAGGCAGCTGATCAACTGGGAGAACTGTGTGAGGTCCCAAGGTGCCTACTTTGAAGGGGACTAAGGCGTCATTGTCCTATGTACACTGCTTCTTGTATCTTCTTCAATAAATGTCTCTATTTTTCATATTACATGGCTGGATACCTTCTGGACAAACCTGGTATATAGCTTCTCAACTTTAAAATAGTGAGGCAGGCTTCACCAGCTATGTGACGAAGTAACACTTTCCTGTTCTGGAACAGTAAATAAGATGGCCAGGAAATGAAGGTATTACTCTTTGCAAATGGGCCCTGCAATTCCCCACTGTTTTCAGATTTCTTCAGCACCTTGACCATGAACTAACATCCAGTTTGTCTGCTTGAGTCAAGCACATCTCTTACAATTCCCGAGTTGACTGGTCAGAGCTTGTACTCGTTACCCGAGTGCTGTCCCATCACACCGCCTCACACATTTCTCTGACCTTCCCTCCCCCAGCTTGGCCATCCTCACTATGGCATTAGAGGCACCAGACTGGACCACTAGCTTCTCAGAATTCAGCTGCCACTAAAGGGAGGAAAAACAGTTGAAAGCTGGTTGCTTAGATTACAGGGACAAGTTGTATTCAGTTGGGGCCAAGCTCCATGTCATTTCACCGTCAAAGACTGTGAAAAGTCCCAAACATCTCTACTGCAGTTTTCCAACAACAAGTAGGAGGGGTGCCCGTATTCTATCTTCCATCAGCTGCTATTAATCTGCACAGGGAATGACCAAGTTATTCAGTTCTCTTCGAACATTTACTGAGTGGTATGTATTAAACACTACACTAGGTGTCTCATACACATCTGTCGCTTTTACAACCACCTGTACTTAAAACATGATGTAGCTGGAGAACTGAGAGGTTAAGAAACTTCCCCAAGGTCACAGAGCCTTTTTAAGTGGCAGGGCAGGAAAGGAATCTGTTAAAAAAAAAAAAAAAAAAGAACAAAAAACAAAATTCAACCAAGCAAATTTGAAGATCTAATTGCTTTACTGAACAACTCATGAATTGTGCAGCATCTGAGAAGTGTAAAATGTAAGATTCTTAGAGGAAACTGGGCAGGATAAGAAAATTATTAGGAAAAAAAAGGATTGTTTCAGGCCAGGTCACCAGTTTTGGTGGGGAAGGGTGGCAGGGGGCTCTTATGCAGATTACCTCCCGTGTCCATGAGGAAATTACAGTTTAATATTCCACACCTAGGAGGACTGAAACTGCAATTAAGTCTTGGTTTGCTGACATGGGAGCAAGTGACCCCACCTAGGGCTTGTCCCTTTATTTAACAGAAACAAGCCCTGTGTGACGTCCAAGTTAGCATTCTTCCTTTAGCAATTGTTAAGCACCTTAAAAACACCAGTTACACCTTATACTTACTTTTTTATCCCTCAAAATGCCAAGCAGGTGAGACCTTAACTCCTGCCCACCTTGTAAAGAGTTCAGAACACAAGATTTGCAACGTCCTTCATTATTCCGTTCATACAAGTTGTAGTTCCACTCCCACGATGGCAAGATTATGGGTTATGTCCATCTTTCAATTTTATTTTGGGTGGATTCGCAAAGAAGACACAGCTGAGACATTCTTCTGACCGACTCAACGACTACTTTCTGTTTCCTTTCCCAACACCAGGAAGGGACACCTCCCCAACCCCCCCAGAGACGACCTGATCCTCCCGCGCCTCCGCTCCCCCTGCCCAAACCTCGGTCACGGAGGAGGCGGCACCGAGTAGGGTGCTGCCAGCGTCGGGCACCCGGTTCCACGTGGCGGAGCCGAGGGGTTGTGATGCCCCCCACCCCCACCCAGCAGGACGGCGGGAGGCGGGTTGGCTGCACCCCCAGGCAAGGCGGTGGGGGAGGGAATGGCCCACAAGGGAGCCCGGGAGCCCGCCACACTGACCGCACTGGCAGGTGGGTGGGCTTAGCCCTTCCCGCCCCCGCCGTTGCCCGGACCGGCTCAGCCCTGTCCCCCTCGGCTCCAGGTTTCCTTTAGGCCTACCTTGCTGGTGAGGTCCAGCTCCGACTCGCCGTTAAGCGCTTCGCCATCCTCGCTGCAGTCTGAGTCGAAGCCACCATGTAGCCGGGCGGCAGCCGCCGCGGCCCTGGCCGCCCCCGGAGAGCTAGGCTCCGGGGCAAACATAGAGGCCGGGACCGGCGAGTCCATCGGAGAGCGACTCCGCTCCGCCGCCATCTTTAATAACTTAGGCTAATTCGTACCGGCCTCCCATCCCTCCCCGGTTCATTTGTCTAATCTATGCGTAGTCCCGCCCCACGCCTTATCGGAATAATTTATGCGAACTTTTTCCAGCAGCCCGCAGAGGGCTACACGTATCTCTAGCTAAGAAACAATCGGCAAGGGCGCTCAGCTACCAATCGCAGCAGCCCTTTCAAGTACCTAATGAATAATTAATAAGTCCAAACCCCAACAACAAATACAGGAGACGTCACACGCTTGGATTGCAGCTCCAGAGGGCAGCACCAAGTCCAAGCTACCAGCGGGAGCCTTCCGGCCAACGGGAGCAGCGCAGAGTATGACTGACACGGTAGCCATCCAATGAGGAGGAAAACACACACACACACACACACACACACACACACACACACACGCGCGCGCGCGCGCAGGGTTTGCCCTCACCTCTCTACACTCGCCTAGTTTTCTAGAGGAGGTGCTTAGCTTCCAATTCCTACTGCCAAACGGTCGCCCAGAGCCTTTGGATGATGGACAGGATCAAGGCCCAATCCAGTTATTGGATAGGTCCTGCGCCTGGGGCCACCACCCACGGAGGCTGTAAACAGCACAAAGCCACAAGCCACTCAACTCAATGGCTCAGGGCAGTCTGTGGAAAGCAGGACCAATAAAATGGCATCGGTCCGATTAAGATAGCATAAAGTATATAAAATAAAGTGGAGTCATTTATGTCAGCTAAAATGGCTGTCAGCCAGCCATGCCACTTTGGTTCAAGAGGAAAATACCCTAAGTCAGAGTAAACACATCTGGCAAGGAGACATATCTGCCCAC